>CAIGRF010165242.1:0-15975 GCA_903798235.1 Fraxinus ornus
GTGGCAACCAAGTGTTAAAGTTATAGGTCAAGCATCCTCGGTTGATGTTCGTTTGTTTGATTAAGCTGAGCCCGGATCAAGATTTCTGCAACAATGGGGATGTGGATGCAAGTAGTCTACGTGGCTATACTACATCAAGTAGTCAAGGGCCTTTTCTACTTTGAAATTGCTTATGAATTATATCCGAAATAAATAAAAAATTGTATAATTGATTTCTGATTTTGTAACATTGATAAATTAGGTATGCACATTAATTAAAAAGATTTGGTCAATGTGTTGGGTTGTACGTAGCATGAAAAATCAGTTTAGCCATTGTTTTAGTCCATCAAATGGTTGTGCGGAGGGAGACATTGCCATTAATGTTTGTTACGAAATTGCAAGTACTTTTGACATCATGTAATAAACTTAAATGTTCTTAATTTTACCACTTCTTATCCCGTCTAACATACAAAAGTCGAGATAATAAGCAGTGTCCATCTGAGACGAGTTCGTGTAACATGGCATTTGAAATACATGCGATCTTTGATGTATGCATACATGCATTTGATACGTAGAACTGGATAGATAGAAAATGATAATATATAGACATCTCTTAATCCTAACCATTTATGTTTAGATCATCGACCAAGTATTGTAACTATCTTCTAAAAGTTTAAAATGTTATACAACATTTATATAATTTAAATTATGCCTTCAACACGTGACATTACTTGCAAGCCGAATTCTGAAAGTCTTGATGCAATTTTATAAATGGGGGACGACGAGACTTGAAACTACTCCTTTTGCCAATTCTAATATCATATTAATCAAATCGTCGAAAAGTTCAAATTATTAAAGAAAGAACATGTATATTTATTTGAAAATAAATTCCGCAAAAGATGTCGTTTTCATCCAAGTCGATCGAGTCAATTAACAATGTAATATAGCTTTGAAAATACACATGATATGACATAATGGGTTAGTTGAGAATCAAAGTATCCTTGGAGCAAAATGTGCGAAGTCAAATAGGGTATAGATTCACATCCTTTTCTATATGTATATACATAGAGGGAAGAAAATTGGAAGGCAATTTTGACAACCCATTAGTTAATCTCACTTTATTAGACTTACATTTGCATTCAAGTCAAAAAAGGGGACTGGATTAGGTGACTTAACATGGTCCACAATTACTCACAATGTACCAAACTTTGTATAAAAATTATTTTCAAGTTTATTTTAAGATGTCTTAAAGTTTTTGTATTGCAAGTCTATGGTTGGTTGTTTGAATTAAACCGCTGAACATTTCAAAATTAAGCCCCTGTTTGGCCCCATTTTAGAGTGTTGAAAATTTTTGAAATAGTAATTGATGGGAGAATGTGTAGTAGAAAAGTAATGAAAAGTTTTAGATTTGTGTATAATATTATTTTATTTGATAAATGTGTGGTTGAAATAAAGAGAAAAAAAAATTAATGTAATGTAATGAAAAAAATGGGGGCCAAACAGGGGCTAAGACAACAATTTTCAATGGAAAATAAAGGCATATGTAAGTACAAGAAAATAGGTTTCTTTATGAAGTGACTAAGGGTGGCATGACTTTTGAGAAGTAAAAATGAGTTATTGAAACTCAAAAGTTGATTTTACACTCGTTTGATCAATTTTATGAGAGTGTTTCTTCAAAATAGAAGAGTTTTTACAGAAAGTTGATACAATGTGATTTCTTCTAAAAGTACTTTTAAAATAAAAAGTTCTTTTTGAAATTAATTTTCAAACAAGAATTAAAGTATTTTCCTCAGAAAACCCTTGTACGAAAAGCAAAAGCAATGCCAAATGAGCCCTAACAAATGCATAGGTTTCTTCGATAATGGTATACATGTTGAATCGGAAAGAATAATGGTTGTAAAGGGATTTTATATCGATGAGTAGTGAAGTTGTTATTTTGTAGAGACACAACTTTAGTTCACACGGTTGACAAGATTTCAATAATGATTATAAGAGTACGAGTAATATCTCAAATGACAAAAATAAAACCTACATGCATGTTCTTCTGCATTCTTTTCTCAAAGTAACATTGAGTGAAAATACAGATATTAGGTAGTGGAAAAATCGTCTCTTATTCTATAAAATGACTTCAATGGCATTAAATAGGTTCACCAACTTGAGGAGACAAGACCTAAAGCATGTACTTTGTATTAGAGGTGAAAAAAATAGGGGTGATGAGAAATTTCATCACATAAAGTCGTAGAGATTTTTTAAGAATAAATTTTGTGAAAACTGAATTTTTAAAGAATGTGTAGTTGAAGAGAATAAAAATGTTATGGATTCACATGCAATATTCTTTTAAAGAGATAATGCGTAGTTGAAAATGAGTTTAAAGAAAAATGAATTTTGAAAAATAAGCGCAAACATGGCTAAATTATGATTCGTCATTCGGACGACATAGTAAATACCATTGATTATATTTATGAAGATAAAATTCAATTATCCTTATATTCGATACACACATATGTACACGTGAAATATTATTGATATTCAAAGCTATTAATTTTCTAGAGTAGGGTTTTCATCAATGATCACTAGACATTTCTCTTTCGTGTATACAAATTGGGGGCCACATTTTCATAAACTACTATTCAATATTAGCCCCAAATGTTCTCAAAAACATTTCGAAATAAAGGGTGAATATTTGTTGTGCTTATAGGGAGTTTAGGATTAGTTTTAAGTGGCACGGTAAGAAATCAATTTTTACATCAAGTTATTCAACTTTTCAGTCAAAATATGCAATCAATACAAACATGACCATAATAGTAGTATACTTAACAATTGGCGAAAAAATCTTGTTATAATCAACTTCCTTTTTTGTGTGTGCCCATTGGCTACTAACCCTAACTTTAAATCTCAAGGATTCAGATGCACTAGTGCCCTCTTTAATCCTAAAAATCCACTTACAAGTATCAGGTATGGAATTAAGCAAAATTATAGCATTGTAGGTCTCAGACACCGACTCGTCACAGCTAACAATATCTTGAACAAATTTGTTAAAAACGTCTAAATTGTCATAAAAAAAGGATCTATTTTAAAACCGAAAAATCGCAGTAAAGCTTGTTCAGAGTGGATTTGATCAAATACAAATCCTTCAATTTTTTTCAAAATTCTTTAATTGTTTTCAGTTTATCCACTTTTCTCAAAGCGATGTCGAAGAAGTGTAGAATGATTGAAGTGGAAGTAAGCTCAACGACTTCTTCTTTTTGTTCTTTTGAAAAATTAGCAAAAAAATTGTTATCATTGGCTTTTGAAACTTTTTTTGAACCAAAATACTTTTCATTTTTTTTACCGGATTGAAAATCACATTTTTCGTTAAAAGTTCAGAAATCAAAATTGTGAGTTATCATTTTTTACGAATCAATCAGAAAAGCACAGAACAATTAAGCCACACAAAGTAAATCTAGGATCGCAAACAGTAGACATCGTTTTAGATTCCCAACGTTTCGTAAGATTATCGATGTTGGATCAAGAGAATGTTCAAATGAGTAAATTTTAGGTATTCTAATTAGTTAATGGTGCAACAAGAGATACATCAATAAAATTTCAAGAAAGCATTTTTATTTTGCTGAAAACAATTTCAAGTTTCAAATTAACAAAGAAGAAAAACCAATTTGATTGTTTGATCGAACTCTTTCCATCAAAAAGAAAAAAATAAATAAAAAATATAATCAGTTTACCAATATATAACTATGTTTAACGATAATTCATATAATAAACTAATATAATTATATTAAATGTAACTTCACTATGTTTAACGATAATTCATATTATAAACTAAATTTATCATAAAAGTGTTTGGTCATGGCTGATGTACGTACTTCTTTTTATTAGGATTTTTCAACCATAGAGATTTGTGTTTCTAAATTCTAACCGTACAAATAAATAAATAAATAAACTGGGATTATATTTAGTAAATTCACGTTAACATCGGTCAAAAGACCAGAATTTTTTTAATTAAAATACCCTAAAAAACAGTGCTTTGCTGCTTCACCTTTGAAGAATGCATGTGGGGGTGGTTGGGAGTTTTAAAATGCAAGAGATTTGAATCTAAAGCAAATGGAAGAAAGATGAAGAATCTGCATAGCATTGATTAAAAAATTGAAAATAAGCAAAAGTTGTTTCCTTTACCCTACTATAATAATTGATTATGCAGAAATTGTGGATCAAGGTGGATTATAAAGAAAAGTTGGCAGATTTTTTTTTTTACGGAGAACCCACCACCAATCCAGCATGTACTTGCATAAGAATAATGGCAAATCCTACATTATCCTTATTCGAAGAAGACAAGGTACATCGGACCATTGTACAAAATATGAATAGATAAGCATTCAGACGATGGTTCGACATGATATCTCTAACAGACGAATGATCTAGTTTATGTAAAGATTATGTACATGTCAATGAAAAATGAATATAATATGCATGTGATGAAACAAATGACTCGCTTGTTTTGTACACAACGTCTAATGGATCATTCATTGACATTCCGTTTTGTTTAATAGATTTACTTGGAGATTTTAAGTAAATCCCTTGTAGCTATTACATGTTAGGTTACTTTTCATTTACTCTATATCATTCTTATAAACGAAATGATATCCTCTTTAACTTGGCAAAACATGACTCAACAATCTATTTCTTGGTTCCGTAATTAATTTATCCTCAATCAATGTCACCTACTCTTAATTATCGGAGATAGTTGAAATAAATAATTTGTAAATCTTGAGCTTGTATCCAAGATGCTCTTTCTATTTGTCACACTCCATGATGTACAAAAGCATTAGATTGAGCTTGCTTGAAAATGCCTTTTGATTTCACATAAAAAGTTTTTATAGATTTTAAAGATGAAAAATATGACTTTCACAAACGTTTTTGGTTAAGGGATCAGCATAATTTTTTGTGGTGGTGAAATCTTTCACTTTTCTATTCACATTTTTGGTAACTTGATATGCAAATCCATGTCATGGGGTATGGAAAAACACTCATCAGAAAGCAACATAGTTAGAATCTCCTATTGTGCATGTGAGACAAATCTAACAAGACATGGCAAGTTTGTCTAGAGGGGAAGGAAAGTGAAGTGGGAAAATTCTCTATAATTAGTAGCCCATCCTCGTGAAGGTTGTGGTATCTATCAATCTATCTTTCTCACCATGGCTCGAGAAATTCGACTTGAAAGACAAATATTTTCTCCGGTCGAGTTTAATTGTAATTTGAAGAGACTATTTCAACGTTGCATTAAAAAACTTCCCTGGTTAAAACCTACTGATCGTCGTTTTGTAGCGTGTCTTTTTGTATAAAATTAAATATGCCCCTCTCGATATCTATCAATGTAGGGCATAATAATCTTGTATAAATTGTTAGCGACCGAGCCTATTTCCTTTTAAAAAGATTAATGCAAAGAAAAATAAAAACTTAACAGTGATTCATCCTCAATGTGAGGGTTACGAGTACTTGTCACTATAACCGAAAATAATGTTACAAACTTTTTCTCACGCCTCTTCCGGACTCAAAACTGACCTCATATAATTCTTTATATAGATCTAATACGCATATTAAATTTTCAACGTGCCAAGAACAAAATCACAGTCAAACAATAAGCATACAATATGATGTGTTTGAGCCACGTTATTTTGAAAGAATGTATTCTGAAATAGTAAATTGATGGAGAATGTGTGGTTGGAAAATAAGGAAAAGTTATTGATGTGATGAAAAATATTATTTTGTTGAAGAATGTGTGGTTAAAAATTAGTAGAAGAATGAAACTGAAAATTTTAATGTGTGCCAAACAGGAACTAAGCTCCACGGCATAACTTCAAGTGAAGTTTCTGAACACAAAAGTTGAAGATTTAAATATTCTCTTACTTTCACATGCTATTTTATTTTTTCTCTCTTTTCTATTTTCATTGAATAGTAGAAATCTAAAAGATACCCCATATGAATATAATGTTTGCTGCTTCTTGAAGCATTGATCATTTCCCAAAAAAACAGCACTAACATTAAGATAGGATATTCATAAAATAGTTACAAGAAATGATGCTGTAAGAACTAGGGTCACATTATTACAAAGAAGAACATAATAATTTAGTGACCTCACGGTTTCAACCCCACCACAAAAGAAAAAAACATGGAATGATGAGCAAGTGGACACAATCTTTACTGAAAATCGATTTTCCATTCATGTATTTATACTTGGCTATATGTACAAGGTTACAGACTCGACCTCCGGTGAGCTTTGCTTATCGGGGTGCTTGAGTTCAGTTCGTTTGTTCATTCTACAATGCAGATATATGCACTTTACAACTACGGACTGGACTAACAATGACCTATAAATCGCAAAATTTTCCATCAATCCTGTTCTGAACGGCTTTGACAGCAGCTACTCTGGCTGCGGTGGCAGCTCTGTTTGCAGCCATTACGGCCTTGTTCACTTGTTCATCAACCTGACGTAGATGAATTGCATTTTCTGCCGTTTTTCTAGCAGCCTGCAACAAATCAAGATGGAAAAAAGAGGGAGTCAGGACACAGTTTGTTTCCAGTCCCATCTAATACTGCATAACGAACGTGCATTTCAAGTGTTATAGTGCCCATGACAAAAGGATAATCAAGCTATGAATCATAAGTCGATTTAGTCACCTGAACTGCTTGAAGAACTGTGTCTGTTAATGGTGGAAGGGGGGCCTTAAGATTGCCACTATTCCATTCGCCACATCTCGTCTCACCACTTCGAAATGTATACATGCCATAACCTTGTTTACGTCCTTCATGCCATGATCCTTCATAGCAGTGACCATTTGCAAAGTGATAGACACCAAAACCATGGATTTTATCTCCGAAATACTCCCCAGCATATCGATCTCCATTTCTATAAAAAAAACATTCAAAACTTCATCGATATTCTAAGAGTTCCTAAATATTTTGCACACCAAAATCCATTTAAATTCTTACATGAAGACAGACAAAAGTTAAGAAATATGATTAACAATACTTAAGCTAGCACATTAGTATATCTATTGCAAGATCATAAGAAATCGAATTCAAAAATTAGAAAGGTATTTTCAAATGTAAGACCTGGAATGGAGACGTGATATCAATAAAAGTAGCTTTTAAGTACGGCTCAATTAAAATAATTAAAATCAAGAAATATACAACAAAAATTTCCATTGTTCTATTATTCAAACACAATTAATACAAGAATTGACTCTGAAAAACTGCAATGAAGTCTTGAACAAATATAAAAGACCAAAAAAATTCAATCTTTTATATCTCTATTCACATAAATGCAAAGAGAGCAGTTTAAGATTCTACAATCACAATATATTCAAGATGCAGGTATAATTTATAGAACAAAAAAAAAAAAANTCAAGATTCAAGCAATTATTCAAACCTGAAATGGTAACAGCCAAAGCCATGCTCAACACCACACTTGAACTCTCCAATGTAACAGCTCCCATCTGCGCAAGTCTGCGCTCCTGCACCATGACTCTGCCCATTACACCACTCTCCGGCATAAGTATCGCCGGTGTAAAACTTATAAACTCCATACCCATGCCTCAAGCCCTGTCTATATTGACCCCGGTATCGACTCCCTTTAGCCCAGCTCTCTATTCCATATCCATCATATCTTCCATCAATCCAGTCTCCTTCATATCTTCCATTGACAAAGTAATTGTAAACTCCACTGCCATTGCACCTCCCTTTGTGAAATTCGCCTTCGTAGAAGTCGCCATTGCTGTAAAACTGCACCCCTTCTCTTATAATCTTCTTAGCATACTCTTTTTTACCCAAATCAGGCTCACCAATGAACCACTGCACCGATTTTGAATGTTGTTTTGAGGTAAAACAAGAAAAGCCAACTCTTTTAGCATATTCATCACTAAATTTCTTGAAGATATCGAAGTTTTGGTGAATTAAGGCTATGTTTTTTGACGCGAAAAAGAGCAAAATTGCTATGAAAATCAGGACTAAAAGCAGGTTTTCTGAGGTGGGAATATCATCCCTGTTGAAAAAAGCGAAAATGGTGTACATGGAGAGTAAAAGAATTGCAATAAACGGAGCCAAACCGGATCTGGAACCGGGTCGAACCAGTGGCAAACTTGGCTTGCCATGTGGCTTCTGCTCTTCAAGGTCCTCTGTTTCTCGATCAGGTGTTATCTCGCATACTGAAGAAAAGCTATGGATTGATGATCGGACGGTTGGGGATGACCGGAGAAGAGAAGATTGAGTCCTAGTAAGCTTCGCCTGACTCTTATGGCCGTCCATTTTTGAATAAGTGTGGTCCGCTAATCTTTCTCCTTTTCTTGTTACTGAACCCACCTCCTGTATCTCGATATTCTTATCATGTACTCCGACGCCAGTTTCATCTCCGGTGGTAGAGCACAGGATAAGCAGTGGTGAAATAGTGCGCAGGTTAAAGTTTGTTTCTCCAAAGAAAAAGAAAAAGAAAAAAAAAAAAAAAGAGTATTTTTAGAGAGAGATGAGAGAGAGAGAGAAGTTTTGGAATTGTTCAGAGTGGACCGGGTTTTAAGAGGCTTGAATTTATACGTGCAGAAAAGTGGTGAGGTGGGGCCACATGGATTTGATTTGGACCGTACGATTGAAATCAGCGGTCAAAATTAATGAAATGTTTTCTGCCGTCGGATCTAGATTCAGCATTTTTGCTTTTTTCTACTTGCAGGCGGGCACGTGCCGCACTAGATTTTTCACCTTTTTAAATTAAATTTTAGGTTTTCTACTTTTCTATCTTTTTCTGGGTAGATGAAAACAATGAGGGTATGGTGTGATGTTAGAGTGTTTGTAATAGGTTGAATCAAATGATGCTACCCACTATATTGTTCGTTGGATTTGGATCGTGATTATTCATGTCTATCTTTTGGACCACTGAATAATTATTCTTGTGATTTTCTTGTAATAATTTACACGAAATTATTATTTCATGACAGATAAGTGTTTTATATGTTGATTTTATCTAGTCTTGACTAATTTGAGTTGAACTGCTACTACACATGATATGTTTATAGATCTCATCCACGATGTGCGTAGATTAAGCAGCATTAAACAAGGACAAATGTCACACATGTTACTCGTTAACCTAGTCTTATTTCCGCTGGTCTGAGCTGGATTGCTATTTACATGTGATATGTGTTCTAGATAATTGTAGAAATGCACACATTGTGCCTAGATTGAACACTACATGATAAAATACCAAACAAATATCTCACACATTACTCGTTAATTTAGTCTTGTTCTAGCTAGCTCGAACTTGATTGCTTTTTACATGTGATACGTGTGTTGATCCCATTTTTTATTGAATGCGCATACTGAGCAACACTAGACAAGGACAAGCGTACCACATGTTATTTGTTAATCCACTCTTGGTCTTGCTAGCTTGAGTTGGATTGCTTTTTACATGTTATATGCGCAATAGTCTTGTTTTCTACTCGTAATTATTTGAAATGAGCATACTGAGTGGCACTTGATGAGATTACGGGCGAACGCCTCACATATTTTTGTTAGCAACTAGCTTGAGCTGGATTGATTTTTACATGTGATGTGTATTAGTCTAATTTTACTCATTAATTTAAATGTGTGAACTTAGTTGTAAAAAATGAATATTTCACATGTTACTCGTTAACCTAGTCTTGTTCTAGCTAACCTGAGCTGCACTGCTATCTACATATGATATGTATACTAGTCTCATTTGTTACTCATGATTGTTAGAAATGTGTATATTGAACTGTTCTAAACGAACATCACACACGTTACTTGTTAATATTATCTTATTTCAACTATTTAGTTGAATTTGACAATAATTATTGCAAAAAATAAGTGTGTTTCTTCATAACAATATTAATCCTTCGATGTTCCTTCCCTCTTTATTTAGGTTCATTTGTTTAGACCAACTTGTTTAAATTTGGTTTTGTCACTAAACCAAATTATTGTTGACAATGTCCTAATTTTGACCCCGTCACTACACTGAACACAAATATGAAATAAGTATTTTACACTGTATTATCAAGAGAAAAATGCTGAAGGAAAAAAAGTTAGTGAGGAAATTATTGGCTTCATAAATATTTGGTCATAATTAATTTAGAATTATTAAAATAAGTTGACAGATTAACAATATATATATTAATTTTGCAGCAGTTGTATATTTATAGGATATAGATCCATTCAACTAATATGTTAGGCTGATCGAATGTTTGGTATAAATAAAAGATTAATAGTTGCTTCAAGCCTAGTCTTACACCCTGCAATGTATAAATAAGGTTCTGGATATAAATTGCTACAGCATTAAGCATAAGGCTAATTATTTCTTCAATAGCTTCTCCTTCATCCTCTCTACTGCACTTTTCAGAGTCTCTTCATCTTTGCAGAAGGTAAATCTCACAAGATTCTTTCCTTCTTCTGGATTTAGATAGAACACGCTGGTCGGAATTGCTACAACACCTACTTCCTTGATTAAATACTCACAGAAAGCAATGTCGTTTTCCAGTCCAAATGGGGTGTGATCCACCACCACAAAGTAGGTTCCGCTTGATGGGAAGACCGTGAACCCTACCGAATTCAACCCCTCAATCAGGATATTCTTTTTCGCTGTGTAATCCCTCCGGAGCTCCTCATAATAAGAATCCGGGGCTTTGAGGGCCGTTGCAGCTGCAAATTGCATCGGGGTGGATGTTGCGAAGGTGAGGAATGAATGTGCCTGCCTGACTCCCCATGTCAAATTTGGGGGTGCTATTGCCCAACCAATTTTCCAGCCAGTTAGTGAGAACGTCTTCCCGAGAGAATTCATGGTCACAGTCCGTTCGTACATCCTGGGAAGTGAAGCAATGGAAATGTGATCCATTTCAAAAGCCAACTTGTCATAAACTTCGTCGGAAAAGACCAGTATATCATTCTCAATACAAAGAGATGCAATTGCATTTAGTTCTTCTCGAGTGAACATCTTTCCTGTGGGGTTATGCGGAGTGTTCATCAGGATAGCACGAGTATTCTTCGATACTACTGACTTCAGCTCATCAATGGGGATCGAAAAATCAGGAGGCCGAAGGGTGACACATTTTATTTTAGCACCAGCCATGGAAAGTGTAGCTTCATAGGAATCATAGAATGGAGCAAAGAGGACAACCTCATCACCAGGATTTACTAAGCCTAATATTGTAGCGGCTATTGCTTCAGTGCATCCCGAAGTGACAGTGACTTCCTTTTCAGGATCAACCACAAGTCCAGTGTCTTTCTTGAAGCGTTCAGCAACAGCTGAGTTCAGGTCAGGAACTCCATATCCACGGGCATACTGATTTTTACCATCTCTAATGGCCTGAATAGCTGCTTCTTTGACGAAATCTGGGCCGTCAAAATTTGGAAAGCCCTGTCCAAGGTTTATGGCTCCATGCTTGATGGCAAGCGAGCTCATTTGGGTGAAAATTGTAGTTTTGAACTTCTCTAAACGCTTGGCAACCTGATAAGAATGCTTATGATGTCATAGGCAGAATAGAAATTTGTAGTTCATCTCCATGAACTACTGCTGAGATTTGGACTAAATAAAAACATCTTTAGCTTGTTTTCGGGAGGATTGAACACCACTAAAAAGTACTAAGAAAGAAGCTAAAAGCTTGTTCATTACAGTGCAGTTCCATTCAATACAGCTCAAGTACTTTGCATGTTCATACTACCCTTAGTACCATAGTTTAGTATCCCCAGAAATAATGTCTTATGAATGCTCTGAAATAGTTGATACTGCAAATTAAACAGCATCTCAAATCAATTTGAAAATGAATGAAAACAACTAAACTCACATAATTATTTCTTTGTTACAGTGCATTTGGGTCTGTTTATTGCCTCTGAATACATGTTATTTAACACTTTACCTTAAAGATTTAGACACTAGAAACTACAGTAACTCATAAATTTAGCATTACCGCTTTACGTTATTGCCTTAGTGTAAGTAACATCCCACGTTTTTAGACACAAAAACAAAAACCAACATGTAAGGATTTGAGCTGCTACTCATAAAAAGGTTAACCAAAAGGAACCTCACGACTCAATAGTGGAAACTGCTTCTTATATTGATTGTTGCAATGACTACCTTGATCAATATTTTACCACATAAATTCCTTCGCAGCAGATTCAGCTAGTAGGGTAGGATTCTAAAAATACTTGCCGAAAAAGGGTGGGACCAGCGCAGGCTTTTAACAGAATATAGAAAATAACACTCATAGGTCTGTAGATGAATTAGACCGATATAGGCAGTGTTGAAAATTATGTGGCTATGCCTGTGTATCACAGATAAAATTATGAAAGTTACAAGGCAATTGGCTTTTGCTAAAGGAATCAAAAAGAAAAAAACTTTTGCTCTATCATCTGAACATAATGACACATAACAATAAGAAGTTAAGGTTATTCCCAATAAACTCAAGATCGGTAACATGAATAATGTTTCATTACTCCATTCTATCTATCATTTCATCTACTGAACAAAACAAAACATTGTTGAAGCACATTGGGACATGCTAATTAAACAGTTTTTATAGCCTCTTCAAGAAAAAACAATATTTATACTACAGTATGATGGGCATAAATCTTCGAAAAGTCTTTTGATATCCTCCATTTTAGTAGACACCCAAACCAAAGAAGTATAGCATATTGTATGCATCGGTGGCCTTAAAGTGTAACAATCACATCAAACTATAAGGTTTTCAGCGCATAGCTTTATCTTGAAGTCCATCGCTCTATGGGTGTCTAAAAACTCGGAACATTAACAGTCTTTAACAAATGCCAAAATCACCACAGTTTTAATACCAAATTTAGGACCAGCTACATAATATTTTTCCATTTCAAATCCGAACTACTTTCTTCCAAATGGTCAATGAAACTCAAATATTACCAACCACCCCTCAGGCTATGTTGACTTCAGCTCAAATTTTCTTCATAAATTTGAACTCTCCATAATAAAGTTCAAAATTTATTAGTAAATCTCTGAGTTTTCCTTCATTTTGAAAACCAATTTTCTTTCAGTAACTGACTTTTTTCCGAACTGTATAACTCCAACTAATTAGGATCACAACACATTACACAAATAAAAAGAACATCGAACAAATAAATCCAAAATCTTATTCCAAAAATACACATCAAGAAAGGCAAAACAAAAGAAAATGGTTTAAGTAAAATGTGTCTGACCTGGACGGGTTTAGCCTTCTGAGCCAACTCATCCTGAGTCAAACCGGCAGCCTGTTGCGGCGTTGGCACGGCGGTGGATACAGATGAGGCCATTATGGATGAGAAACTTGTGGTGTTGATTCCAATTCTATTAATTTCAGCCCCGGCAAAATCGAAACTGTTACTTCTTGAAAGAACGTGGGAAATTTGGAATGGTTTAAAGATCGATTTTCTGAGCATTTCATGCGATGTCAAGGTACATTGGGTTGAATTATGGAAAGAGAGATGCTGCAACATCACCCCCTGTAATGCTAGTAGGTATTAGGGTTAAAACTGAACTTTATTGGAATAATTTGGGGGAGGATAAGTGGATTTGGGAATTATATGGAAAAATATCACATGGGCCAAGAAGATACACAACTGAGTCAGAATTTGGTATAAGAACCGCCCTACAGTGCCAGGGCTTGGTGCCAGTGCCCGACCCCTCACATAGGGACCACACATTTTGGAAATATTTAATCCACGCGGGTCCCACAGCACAGTGAGGGGTCGGGCACCAAACCTTGTCACGAAGCCCTGGCCATCCGGATTTTTCCTTGGTATAAAAGGTATGAGACAGAATTAGGAGGTATTAAGTGGAATGCGACTGAGTCGAGTCGAGCTACTCGTCCGATTCATGCCGCAATTTGCTTGAGGCGTGAGTCAAATCAACTCGGCCATCCGACTGACTTATGCGACTTATATTAAATAATTTTTTTATTGTTTCGACTTGTTGCGTATTTAGATTTGATAGTCACGAGCTTCTCTTCTCACATGAGCTCGACTCTGAATTATATTAAATAAATTTCCGTTCGTTTTGGTTCATTGCTAATTTTACTGTAATAACAAAAAACTAGCGTGAACATAGTTCATGCCTCATTTTTAAATACCAAATCAAGTGTAAATATCTTAATACTTGGTTTGAAACTTGAAAAATATATATTTTATTACCCACATGTAATGAAATTTGTAATTTAGCAACAAATGTTACTTTCATAAGCACATTTAGCATGGTTTACACCTTTTTTTGAAGTGATAACACAAGGACAAAAGCATGGATCATGCACTCTCCAGAAGTCAAAGTAAGAGTTACGAAAAGTAGATTAGAAAAAGAAAAAAAAAAGGATTGTAATGAAAGATTATCGGATTTGGTATAAAGATAAAGACGATCGTAGACGTTGTCTCGACAACGATCACGTGCCAGAGGTTCTTGCACTATAAATCTTGGATTTTTTAGACCTTTTTTTTTTTTCTTCTTTTTTACACTGAAATCGTCGTATTGCTATTATCCCACTCTCCATCTGCTCAAGTTTTGTTATTTTGCTTTTACACAGGTTACTATTTTGGGTATTTGCATATGGGATTTGAAGTCACAAATTTAAGTTAGGTCACATACCATATAGATTTTGTAGGGATTACAAATAATCGCGATATACATGGAAGTATATACGATAGAGATATTGCAGGAATTTTAATTGCACAGGAAGTATAATCAGAGTCACAATCCCATAAATTAGGTAACTAATGTAATTTGTTGTTGTAAATCAATATTTTATTAAAATCGTTGAAATTGTGACAAATTTCAGAAATTTTCCAAATTTTGAACATTGGCCTGATTTTTCATTTCCGTTATCAATTTTTACTCAAAAAATATCCATATCTTGCAGCCCATTTAGTGGCCTAGTTATACTGCTCCATTTCACCAACATGGGCTTGAAAGGCCCAATATGGTACTATCCATCTTTCTATAAATCCCAAACGGTGAATGCAAGGGGAAAAAAAAAAAGAAAGAAAGAATTGTTGTTCGCATCTTGTGCACATATCAAAGAAAACTAGTCGAGGGACAATTATCAGAATTGAGAACGATGAACATAACGAGTTTAGGTACATATTATGGCATTAAGGGCGTCGATATAGGGTTGGAAACTGTTGTAAACCTATAATTATGATTGATGAACATTACTAAGAGTCAGTTCGACATGACACTTAAGAAGTTCAAAGGAACTTTTTGAAACTAAAAAATTACTTTTAGACTCGTTCAGTTAATTTTATACAAGTGCTTCTATAGTTAGTATAGGTTTTAGAGAACACTGATCCAATGCAGCTTCCTCAAGAAATCATTGCGAAAGAGAGAATTCTTTTATAAATTAATTTTTAAACACTAATTGAAGTAGTTTACTCATGAAACTCTTCTAATTAAAACATAAGTCATGTTATACGGGTCCTAAACACGATATCTATGTGTTAATTATATTTTTGGCATGTGTTCGATTGGTCTTCTATTTATTATAACGTTATATACACAACCCTTTCGAAGATCATGTATTCAGAATGGACTATGACAACGAGTACTGGATAGGAGGCATTTCTTGGTCAATATAGTTGGGCACGCCTTAAATAATAATTTGGTCTTCAAAATGTTCATTTAATGTTTTAATAGAAGATTTTATGTTTAATATATCGGGTTATTGTTGCGATTACGCATCATATTAGACTTAAAATCTAATATATTAAAGGAAATTAATAGGAATAATGCTGCTTGAATAGACCTAGTTATTGAAAACTTTTTGACGTACTGATTTGACAGTTTTTGATTGACAATTTTTTGTTTAACTGACAATGGAAATTTTCCAAGTGTATGGTGTACACGTGTATAAAAATCTGTCGTTGAGTCTGTTCCTATAACGGAACTGAATTAATAGAAATTCAATTTCTTGCCTAGCCATCTGTGTGGATTATTATAAGTGGAAATTACACCACACC
>CAIGRF010165270.1:0-11325 GCA_903798235.1 Fraxinus ornus
GTGACAGTAAAAGGTTGAAGCTGGAAAGAACTTGAATTGCTGCAAGCCAAAAGCTACTGCCTTTAGGCGAATTTTGTAAATTAGATAAGGTGCAAGCCTGTAATGAAAAGACAATTCTTCACACATGCTCAAGGAAATTGTACATATACCATTAGCATATTAGCAGGTGTCGTATTACACTAACAAGTGGAAATAATGACTATATGTGTCTCTTCATCACACAGATATATGTTTGTGAAAATGAGTTATATGCAAAAGTTTAAACAAGGAAAGAGAGAAGTATAACAATTATTCACGTGTATGCAAATACATTGAGACAGACACAAGAACACCGTATCATCAAGAGCAATGTTAACAACTAAAGATTCAATCTTTAGTGCCCCATCCTGGTCCCACAGAAACAAGTCCTCTTTAGGGGTTATTTTCTTAGTATCCAACAAATTTCAGAGTTAGATGCAGAAATTAACCAATTAGTAACTAAAAAGGCATTTTACTGCCACCAACAAGAATTATGCCGTAGATAGAAAATCTGATTTTTAGTGGTTTACTTCTCAATTACCCTCAGGCATGCTATTTCCATGTTAAACTTCACCTCATTTTTCACATTAAGACATTAATCAAGTTAAAAGATTTAATCTTTAGCTTTCCATCCCCTTTATGCAAACGTAGTAAATCAAAATCATGCTAAAGAAGATAAAGTCTCTTGTTCCTCCAAAACTTTATCTTAGATCCATTAAATTTTCACCACTTACACAGAAAAATGTTCATTTTCGTTTAATTCAGAGAGATAAACCCATCAATTATATTCATAGATTGCATTTCCAACAACTAATCAACTAAAAGTCAATAGCCCCAAAACCCCAATATAGTATAACACTCATCAAATCAACTAAAAATGGATATCCCTAGAAATTCAACACAGTATATTACACAAAACTCAAAACGTATTCATAAGGCAAACATACATAATATATCCACGATTTTAAACCTTTTGTACACAGAAATATGAGAACTGAGAAATGGGAATTACAAGATAATGGAGAGGAATGAGATAGAAATGGCGACGTACTCGCTCAGACAGCCTCCTTCCACTGCGCAGATCACCATTTTCTACGTTCAGAAGCTTGCTCGAATTTATATTCTATTTTTGATTGTGGATATATTTTGACATAATTCTAGTCGCATATTTTGACATAATTCTAATCACACGGAGCACGTAGACATGGTGTCATCCGTGCTAACAGAGACACAGCCGGTGTCTCCGTGGTTAAACAGAGATATTTTTTTTTATATCATATACATTAGAGCCATTGTAAATGGCCTAAGTCCATCCATTTGTTATCATCACAAAATCTTCATTATCACTCAAACTTTAACTCAAGTTTATAAAATGAAAACTGAAGATGCAACTAAAACTCAAGCACCATATAACACAATAATGCATAGAAGATGGATGAACCCGTTTATCAAATACTTTCCTTACACATTATTCTCAGGTTAGCCATGGATGTATAGCTCGCTCATAATGAATCAGACAAACATTGTTTAACAATGCTGTAAAAGAAGCTGGCTTTTAGAGAGTCGAGAAGCACATTGTATCTAAAAATTCAATTTTTGACAGATTAGACATAAGAAACAATTTTAATTAATTCCCAAATCATAAAAAAAATCTCACAATCAATTCAAACTTCGGATTTAATCAAATATTCACACACACAATTGTAAAGACCCATAGAAGAAAAAACAGAAAAATGGTACCTCAAGTCCTTCATCCGGCGTTAAGAATGTCGAATACCCAGATTTTAACATTCGTACGCTAAATTAAAAATACTAAAGAATTTGGGACAAAGAACCTGCGTATGAGAATGGAGAAAACTGTAGTGGAGGTTGTGTGTGAAAGTAAATAAATGAAAATAAATAAATAAATTGAATTACAACGATGAGAAATGACGGGAAATAGCGATACGTGGCTGCAAACTCCTTCCGCTATTTTATATTAGAGTGGTACCTAAAATTCCGTACACCTACACACAAATATATACGTATCAATGAAAAAGAGAAAATAATCGACCCCATTCGAAAACCCCTTCGAGTCTCGTTGGAGATGATTCGGACAACTTCAGCAGCTTCTGCGATTTCAAAAACTGCCCAAAGAGGTAAGCTTTCATCATTATTCATAAATCCATTAAAACTCAAACACATAACGGAATACCCAACTGAAATCAACACCAATGATGCTGTTACCTCCTTTTATCAGATGCTCCAAATGCAACCTGCGCCACCTATCTCTACAATTAACAAATTGATAGGTGCTGTTGCCAAAACAAAAAATTATCAAGATGTGATTTTTATGTACCGTAGGGTGGTTGAAGTTGATTTATTGCCGGATTATATTACACTGAGTATTTTGCTCAATTGTTATTGTAGCATGAAAAACGCTGCTCTTGGTTTTTCTGTTATGGGTGGGATTTTCAAGAGGGGATATAGTCCAAATATTGTTACTTTTACTTCCTTGATTAAAGGGCTGTTTATGGAAGATAAGGTAGATGATGCAGTTATGTTGTTCGATAAAATTATTGGAATGGGATTTCAACCAAGTAGCTGGACTTGGGGGACTTTGACTAAGGGGTTATGTAGGAGTGGAAATGCAGAGGTGGCTCTTCGTTTGCATAAAGAGGCAGGGAAATGGAATGGAAGGTCTGATTTAAGATTTAAGCCTAATTTAATTTGTTATGCCACACTTATTCATGGCCTTTGTAAAGAGGGATTGTTGGACAAGGGTAAACAGTTATTTTTGGATATGAAGGATAAAGGAATTAAGCCAGACTTGGTTACATATAGTGGTTTAATTCATGGTTTGTGTGAGGGTGGTGAGTGGGAGGAGGCAAAGCATTTCTTCATTGAAATGCTGGATCAAGGCATTCGCCCTAATGTGATAGTGTTTAATATCTTGATACACACGCTTTGTAAGGAGGGGAAGATCAATGAAGCAAATGGGTTGTTTAACTTGATGATTCAGAGAGGTGAAGAGCCCGATTCTTATACATATAACGTATTGATGAACGGGTTCTGCCTACAGAATAAGATTGTTGATGCGAGGGAGTTGTTTGTTTTGATGGCAGATAGAGGCCACAAGCGAGATGTTGTAAGCTATAATGTGTTGATTAATGGTTATTGCAAAAGTCAGAAATTAGAAGAGGCAATTAGGCTTTTCAAAGACATGGTTTGTGGTGAACACAAGCCAAATGTAATTACATTCAACACTTTGTTGACTGGTCTATTTCACCTTGGTAATGTTGAGGATGCACAGGCACTTTTTCAACAGATGAAAGTCCACAGAGTGACTCCAGATTCTTCTACTTACAGTATATTAATTGATGGATTTTGCAAAAACAACTGCCTTGAAAAGGCAGTGGAGCTGTTTCACACTCTAGAAAGATCTAGATTTGATTTTGGCATGGAAACCTATAATTGCATCCTTGACGGATTGTGTGGATCAGGAAAGCTTGATGTTGCGAGTGTGCTCTTTGAGAAGTTATCCCAGAAGGGTTTGGTACCTACAGTTGTTACATATACCATCATGATTCATGGACTCTGTAAAGATGGAAAAATGGAGGAGGCAAATAAATTTTTTTTGAAGATGGAAAAGGAAGGTTGTGCACCCAATGTGATCACTTTTAACACACTCATGCGAGGATTTCACAGCTATAATGAGGCGCCAAAAGTGGTTGAACTTCTTCAGAAAATGGCTGAGAGAAAAATCTTGCCTGATGCATCCACATTTTCTTTAGTTATAGATTTATTGTCAAAAGATACAAATTATTCGAAATATATGAGTCTGATACCAAAATTTCCTAACCAAGGCTGACTCAAAAATAAGATGCTACAACTATCACCACGAGCATTTTATCCCACCACTGGTGTGAAAAGTGTATCAACTTCAAGTTGCCAACCAGAAGTTAGGGAATGGAATTGAAATCTCCCCGAGTAGGATTAAAACTATTAAAAATAATGGACCCACCAATTTGGTGTTTAATGAATATCAAAGTTTGGCCCGTTGCACAGTACTGGAAGGCAAGTTCGATGGCTTTCCACTGTTGACGCTGCTTTAGATTTATCAGCGTGTGAGTCTCTCTATATGTTGCTTTCTTAACTTTTGAGCTACATTGTCTCCAAAGTCTTTTTGAAATGAACAGAGAGTTCCACCTCATATCTGTTTTGTGTAAAATTTTGAGACCTGGTAATATTTTATGATATTTAATATGACTAGCAGCAGGTTGTCTGTATGTTAATAACTGGAGTTGCATGTTATGCATTATGAACAGCTGCTACTACATAAAGTAATAATTTTTAAGCAAAGCCATTGTGTGTTGGCTAATTTATATTATCTGAATTTGCAGATGCAAGGTGGTGAAATTGGTCGTTGTGAAAACAGAAACCTGTATGTTAATAACTGGAGTTGCATGTTATGCATTATGAACATCTTCTACTACTTAAAAGTAATAAATTTTAAGCAAAGACACATTTATTTGTGTTTTGGTTAATTTCTATCTGAATTGTCTTTGCAGATGCATGGTGGTAAAATTGGTCGTTAAGAGAACAGAAACCTGTTTTCCGATTTGCCAAATATTGTCCTATGACACAGAAGACTCTGAAAGAGACCTGAGTGGAACTCAACTGGTCATCCTGCTACTTAGGATCACACATGCGTTGATACTGAACTGAAGTATCTCCATTGAAGGTAAAATGACCAATTATGCAGTTATCACCAAAGTTTTGCAAATATGATACCTAATATTTCGTTTATTATGCTTCTGCTGGCCTTATTTTAGATTTTCGCTGTCTGCATACTGTATAGACTGCTTTATGCTACTTTATTGTTTGAAACCTGGGCCAATCAGTTGGTTGTATTGATTTCACTTTGTGGTGAGGTTCAAATGTCTTGGAAAATTGAATTCAACACAATTTAAATACTTGTGGAATAGTATAACCCCAGGTGGTCGACAACTCTCATCCCATCTCAACAAAAAAATAAAATCCTATGTGCACCTTACATTATTTTCCCATTATTGTTACAACCACCAAGGCATATCTTAATAAGCTATAAGACAATGCAATTAGGTATTCCCAGTGCAATAAACTATGTATTATAATTTTAACTGCACAAGAAAGGTAAATCTAGTGTGGAGGTAAACTAAGATGCCGAAATTTGTAATGGCGTAGTGGTGGTTATGAGTAGCAAATGATTGGTGAAAACACTCTCTCTCTAATATTGTACAGTATTTGAAGTCTGGTGACTGGTATGTCTTTAAGATGACCATTTCTTGTGGTTGTGATGCCAAACATGATCTATAATTTGAATTGAACTTTATTTGAGCGGCCCAAGTTTTTTGAGCCATCATATGATATTAAGCCTCTGTTTGACAATCATTATTTAATTTTTTTTTCTACGTACTCATTTTTAACCACACATTCACACTATAAAATATTTTACACGTAAACTCAAACATTTTTCCTACCTTTTAACCACACATCTATAATATATTAAATATCACATGATGTGAGAATCATTTTTTGGACGATTTTAACCCTACTACAATTAAATAATTTCAATAATACATTACTTTTCGTTTTTCAATATGTAATAAATATTACAAAATCCTTATCATGTATGAATTTCGTGTTATTAATTTTTAATTAATTAACATTAATCTAGATTCAATGAATCTTGGCTTAATGAATCTTGATTTACATGAATCTAGAGTTATTATAAATGAATTCATTTCTATTCGTGTATCTAAAATTTTTAATGGGGGCTTAAATTCATGTATTAGTAATTAATTCTAATGTATCAAATGTAATATAAAAAGATTGTTCATTTGTAGTATTTTATCATCACAAGAAATTTGAATCATAGAAGTTGAGTTTTAAGAGTCCAAGTTTCTTATCTTAAATTTAGGGTGTGTTTGAGCCACATTATTTTGGAAGAATATATTATGGAATAGTAGATTGATGGAGAATGTGTGGTTGAAAAAGAAGGAAAATTATTGATGTGATGGGAAATATTATTTTATTGAAGAATGTGTGGTTGAAAATGAGTAGAAGAATGAAAATGAAAATTTTAATGTGTACCAAACATGAGCATATTCTAAATTTTATTTTCTTTGGTTGGTTTGAAACTTATCAAATCCTCCCAACAAATTGGTATCAAATATTATTTTTATAACACTTATAAAGTATTTCATAATAACGTGTAATGCACGTTCAACTCTGACTAGTTCTCTTAAAAATCACTGTTTAAAACATTGTTTTTTGGAAATAATGGCCACCAAATAGGCTCTAAGTCGGTAAAGTAATGACAAATCCAATTTTCAATTTCAAAGAAATTCCCATGATCATGACACTGATTGATTAATCCATTCAATTATTTCCATACTTGGCTTTTCTTTTTGGAGAAGCATTTTAGGGATATTTGCAACAGACATGTGACTTTTCACGTCCTAAAAGATGCATATATTTTAAAAGTAATGGAAAATGTGTTCCTGGTGTGGGTGTTGTATTAAGTATAATGATTATTAGAAATTCTTAAACCTTGAAACTGCAAGGGAAAAGTTGATGCTGTATGGGTAGATAAGAGTAAGAACTCAAAATTTTACTATCACACGGAGAGGATAGACTGCCAATAAAAATCTGGGAAGTGAACGCTAAATTCACTGCCTAGTTGTCTACTTGGAAAGAAGACTCACTTTTCTTCATGGTGATTACATTGATTGGGAAAAACCTTTAGTTTATGTTGAAGCAACTAGCAAGAGGGATTCCCCTCCCCCCCCCCTCTCTCTCTCTCTCTCTCCCAACTGTTAATCTATAAAAAGCCCTTTCCTTAACATTAAGCCTCCGTTTGGCCCCCATTATTTGGTATTATAATTTTTAAAATAGTGCTATTTTTGAAAATGGGTGGTTGAAAAGAAAGAAAAGTTATCGATTTACGTATAATATTATTTTATTGAAGAATGTGTGATTGAAAAGATGAGAGAAAAATGTATTATAATTTTAATGGGAGCTAAAATGACATAGTAATCGTTTTGCTCATCAAAATAATTTATTAATGTGTTTGACAAAAAGAAAATATAGTTCCCCAATCTAGGAACTTCTGTCTGCTACTCTTACCCCGGTGGGGGGGGGCAACCCCCCCTGACCGGCCCCTCACAATAGTGGGGGGCCTACCTTTTTTTTGGAATTTTTTAAAATATTAATGTGTTTGACAACCCCCCCGGTAGGAGTAGCAAAACTCTTTCTTACTCATGTTCAGTCCCGTTAGTTGAGCAGGCCAAACATGTTGTCAAAGTGTAGATGACTTGATGTGGACATCATTTGATATTATGAGGGTTTTCATTAATTATGTTTTCATTATTATTGGGCTTGTAGTAGTGGGTTTGCCCAATCCCACTAGAAGGTTAGGTTTTTACTATTTATTGGATTTTTTTTTTTATTATAATTGAATTAGACGATGGATGAATGAAAATTAAGTTTTGGCTTGTTGCCAACGTTTTTCTCCTCTACTTCTTTCCTGGTTTCTTCTCCAGTTTCTCCCTCCTCTCCGGTTCATCCCCCTTTCTTGCTGCCTTCTATTTTATCCTGCATCATGACTTTTCATGTAAACCTTGCCCTTTTCCTCTCCTTCTAGTTTCCAGGTTCATCATTTCTTCTGATTCCATGATGTGAGACCCTGAATCCTGTTCCTCCAATTTCGTGTGAACCAAAGATTGAGAGTACAATTACTGCAAAAGCATGTTGTATGTGACTGAATGAATGAGATTCCACTCATATCTTTATATGTAAAATGCATATCTATAGGATCATAACGTGCTGATCTAGTTGTTTGTGCTTTCTCGGCATCCATGTCTAGCAGTATCATCTGATACTAGCCATTAAGATAAGGAAAGTACTTGAGCAAAGAGAAATTAAACTGTAATATGTAGAACTTATTTAACATTTAGAAAAAGTTGAGAAAATAAGTGAAAATCACCTGCTTCAAACAAGTTATGTACAAGTCCAGCAGGCAGTGATTGTGCTTGCTGGTTGATTAGCCTTCTTCTTCCCTTGGATATGATTTGTACCAGAATATATGCGTTTATATCAAGAATCCACTGGATTTATCACCGTAGGCCTGCATTTCTTCTGGTTGAGGGGAATGAAGCCTGGTCCGAAATCATCCAGAGTTCACCTTGCAGTTTGCATATGAAAGATTTCGTACCAGGCAACATTTCCATCAACGACTCATATCAGAGAAAGAGAGACAAGGCCCGGGGGTGGAATGTGGGGTTAGATGATTTTTCCATGCATTATTTTTCATGAGGTCCTTTATATACACAAGAGAATCTCTGTTGAGTCATCAGTCATGTGACATGGAAATCCATTTTCAAAATCACAAAACGGTCACTGAAGTTTAAAACTTGCACTAACGGTCACTGGAGTTACGTTTGGTTTCATTAATGGTCACTCAAGGACCTTTTTATTTTAATTGGAACTTAATGAACCAAAATAGTTGAGACTTGACCCTTGAGGACCTAAATCGCAAATTTACAANCTGCTTCAAACAAGTTATGTACAACAGTACAAGTCCAGCAGGCAGTGATTGTGCTTGCTGGTTGATTAGCCTTCTTCTTCCCTTGAATATGATTTGTACCAGAATATATGCATTTATATCAAGAATCCACTGGATTTATCACCGTAGGCCTGCATTTCTTCTGGTTGAGGGGAATGAAGCCTGGTCCGAAATCATCCAGAGTTCGCCTTGCAGTTTGCATATGAAAGATTTCGTACCAGGCAACATTTCCATCAACGACTCATATCAGAGAAAGAGAGACAAGGCCCGGGGGTGGAATGTGGGGTTAGATGATTTGGCCATGCATTATTTTTCATGAGGTCCTTTATATACACGAGAATCTCTGTTGAGTCATCAGTCATGTGACATGGAAATCCATTTTCAACACTTCCCCTTACACTTTTCACGCGTAGGGATGTCACTTATTGAGAAAATGATTTACATATGATAAAATTTGTAACTTCTTTGGGAATCAGATTATTAAGATAAATATGTCCTTTTTACTTACATTGGCTCCAACTTTCTCTATGATTAGTCAACTCAAAGAATTCAAATAATAATTAAATCAATTCAAAAGACATATAAACAATAAAGTAAATGGAAGATATCAAGAAGTCTTTGTTTGATCTTTATAACAAGTCCTAGAAGCCCATGTATTCTGTTTATGCTTCCTAATCAAAGTGAGCATTGTGACAACGGGTGTTTATTTTAACCGAAAATGTAGGTTACTCGAATTTTTCTAATGCAAGAGATAACGTGAATTATCAATGTGATTGTGGGTTTCTTATATTCCTATTATTGCATCATAAAATCATTGTGCATATGAGATAAAAGCGTTTTCACATCTTAATTTGATGAAGAGGATGCGATGCGATTTTTTTTTTTTTTTTGAGACATTTATTTGTGATTACACACAAAAGAGCATATTTGACTAATCGTATAAATTAATGAGATTTGTTATAAGATTAGTCGAACCATGGTAAATATAAATTTATAGATGTGAAGTACACATGCATGTATACATCTTTGAAGGTTGACTTGATAAAAAGATGTGGATGGTGTGTTATTCTTAAGTAAAGGATATGTCGTTTGCTTCCCACTAAGGTAAAGGAGTTGCACATGCACATCCTTAATATATGAGCCTATCTTGATGCCAAACTTATATATGAAGCCCTGTGCTTGGTTCCTGTATTAGCTCATACCATTGAATATAAATTTGGGTGATCACGGTAAAACAAAATCAAATGAGGTGCCTATGTGACACACAAGTATAAAGTTAGATAGCCATTGGTGGATTTAACCCAAATTTGACATCTGAACGACTAATCCACAAGTACTTAAGTAAATTTTTTGCAATTTTGCATACCCAGATTTTATAGTGTCACATTCGATCGTTATATGCAATGCAAATTTTATTTGATTGAGACAAAAAAGTACTCATTAAATCTTTCCGAGTAGGCAAAAATAAAACAAGAATGGTTATATCAATTTATATAATCACAAAACGAAAACAAGAACATTAATTTATATATGCAAAATAATCGCGGGCGAATTTAGGATTTTCATTAAGGGGAACTAAAATTTAAAAAATGTTACTGTAATAAAATTTATAGGTAAAAAAAGTTGTTGAAAGATATTATTTATTTAAATAATTCCGATGATAATTTGAAATATATAAAGGAGAAGGCGATGAAGACGGTATATACATCGATCATCATCCAAGTTGGGTAAACTCCATCCAACGTTGTCCCTTCCACTTCTTTAACCCACTAACTTTTGCAAATACGAAAACACCACAAATGTGAAAAAATCTTTCTCCAAAACAATTAAAAACATAAAAAAGATTCAGATTTGACCAAAAGGGAATGCAAATTATTTTTTGGCAAATAAAAAGGCAAAGAAAAATAAGAAAAGACAATTTGTTTGGAAATTACGAGAGAGAGAGAGAGAGAGATGGGATGTCTGGGATGGATTTGGGTCTAGGGAAATGAGCTGAGTATTTCATTTTATTTGGATTTTAAGTTTTTAATTTTGGGCTTCGACTAATGTATATACAGCAGTATTTCATTTTATTTGGAGTTAAGTTCGGCTACTTACAAAGATACCCTTAAAATTAGAGATGTTTTGAAAAATCATATGAAAAGTTTTTAGGAGGTAAAAAATACTGTGTAAAATGAAAAAGTGTACAATGTCACTTTTTTTATAAAAATTATCACTTTTTTACACTTTTAAAAAAAGTGACATAAACTCAAAAAAGTGAAAAAACTAAAAAAAAAAAAGTGACATACCGAAATATCACAATCCATTTGTCCAGCACCAGTAATCATATTCTTAAAATAATCACAACGTTCATGCCAATCCACATGCTGATTATGTTAGGAAAATATAACATATTATTTCATTTTTTTTATCTTTTTAAAAAGTGACAAAAACTTAAAAGGTGACAAAAAATTTAAAAAAGTAACAAAATTTAAAAAAAGTGACGAATTTTAAAAAGTGGCACAAATTAAAAGAAGATATACATATTTAAAAAAAGACAAACACTAAAAAAGTGACAAAATTCAAAAAAAGTGACACTCAAAAAAGTAACGAAAATTAAAGTGTTGTATGTCAAAGTGACACTTGATCAGAAACTAAATTCACAATTTAAACAGTATTTCTTCTCAGAAGTTTGAGAACATCCATACACACCATGATATTACAAAAACAAGGAGAAGGGC
>CAIGRF010165272.1:4552-21446 GCA_903798235.1 Fraxinus ornus
TGAACAAGGCGCTTATCCAATATGAATATTCAAGAATTTCTCTATAAAATCATTGAGTTTAGTATAGTTTTATAGAATGCATTTTTGCCAACTTCTATAAGCAATGTCATTGAAAGTAGAAGTCCCTTTTTATCTGAACATGCATATGGTTGATAACTGAATTTAATTTAATTTTTTTTTCATAATTGTAAAAAATAGACAGATTTTTTTTCAAAAAAAAAAAATAAAATAAAATCAATTTGATCAATGAAGAGATACATAGAATACTAAAATGGCTCAAAACTGAGTTCCAAAGTTACTAATAGTGTGTTCATGAAGCAATAAGTTGATTAATTAAATAATTATGTTTTTGAAAAGTCAGCTGTATCGTAACTGCTACAGATGCTCATATCTTCAATTTTGACTTTTACTTTTTCCAAATATCTCAATAGAATAATTTGCCCCATTGTATTTTCTTTTTTTCACATTCTATGAAAGAGACGTAAGAACCATAAAATAGTATTGTATCAATATATTGCACCATAAAAAAATATATCTTATTTTAATTAATTATTGCTCGATTGTTTATTCGTTGTTCGTCAAATAGATACTTTCATTGTTAGATTCAACGATCAATGTGTGTGTACGTGTACACACACACATACGATGGTTTGTCGAATTTGATTGCTAGCAAATTCTAACGAAGACTAATCGACCGTGAATTTATGACAAAAACCGTTAACTCCAAAATAATTACTTTTAGAGCATCGTCAATGGTGCTCTAAATTATATCTAAATTGACATTTAGATATCTAAAGTGATCGAAAGTTTTTCCAATATAGAGATGCGAATGAAATGCAAAGTGCATTTTCTAATAGAAAATATTTAAAAAAAATGAAAATTTACATATTTTTTTAGATCTACTTGTGGGGTCCACAAGAAGCAAAAAAGCTATCAATCTATTTACGTCCAATTTTTTTAGATCTTTTCATTTGAGCGGGATTTAGATTTAGATTTATCGGTATGTAAATTACTATGTAAGAATGATTTTGAAAATCTCAATTTTAAACCAAAAATAAAGATTCTCTTACTATTTGATGCGTTAGAAAACATTATTAGAATTTAGAAAGTAGAAACATAATATAATAATATGTTTTTATTGCACTTTACAGAGCAACCAACCTATCCAAATAAAAGCACTAAAAAATGATTTTCAATTTATTTCTAGTTTAGAAAATCAAATAGATTATGAATACGTACACCAAATGGGCATGGGAGTATGAAACTTATAATAATATTGATTCTACCAAGAAAGTATGACAATTCTTATTGTTGTTACAAGAATCAAATGAATAGAAAAATAACAAGTCCCTTTCTCTCTTTTTTTGTTTTTTTTTTTTTTAAATATCCAGGTATTCACTTTCGACGACTAATCCTGGAGTTTATGCCTTGGCCCCTCAAAACGCAAACCAGGTAAACCGTGGGATGTGCCCCAAACTGGCCAGGGTCCAAGAACCCCTCCACTGATTTGTCAAAGTGTCGAGCAAGTCAACACATATTGCACCTTGCCTTCCAGGAGAACTCCTGCCTTCCATGATAAATCATGCCTTCCAGGAGACGTCTTCCAAGAGCCCCACGAATCGAACATGCGACCTTTGAAATGCCACAACTAAGAGCCTCGTCCTTTGCCAGTTGGGATGTGCCCCGGGGGGGCAATTTTCTTTTATTTTTGTACAAGTTAGGGTAGATTTGGTAATAATTCTTTTGCAAAGAGTATGGAAGAAAATATGAGAAATAGGGATTAGATGGGTTGAAAGAAATTGGTAAAATTACACGACACCACTAATGAAAATTGGTGTCCAAAAAAATTAGTAAACACCGATTTTATCAACATCTCATAAACGGTGTTACCCNTTGAAACATTTCTAAGAAAAAAACTTTATTTTCTGTATTTCTCTGTCACTTGATTTTTCAATTTGTCCGAATTCCCACTTTTCTCGTTGCTAAAATGAACCATGTTTAATAGAACGGATAAGAAAACTAAAAAAATTAGAATCTGTTTGATTGCAAAGGTGGAAAATGGATAGAAAAAAAAATGAATTCCAGATAATTGAATTGCCTAGAATTGTTTTTCTAGAAATTTTCAATTAATTGTGTTCGATTGATATAATTTTTCACCTGAAAAATATTGAAATTTTGGATCTTTTGATATTCGTTTCACTTTATTTTTAAAAAAAAAATGTGGAAAACCATTTTTTTCACAAAAGTGGTGGGATAACCGAAATCATGGAAAAAGGGAGGGTGGGTTGGGGGGTTGGCTGGAAAATTAATTCCCGGAAAAAATTTGCCTATTAAACACCAAAAAAGTTGGAACTTGAAAAATATAGGATGAATCAACAGGGCCCAAGTGAAAGTGAAGAATTTTATTCACCCTATTGAGAGTCCCCAAAATACTCATTTAAATTATGTTAGAATAAAATAAATAGCGAAACTAATATTCTTTTTAAAAGAACATTATAAATAATTTATTTGAAACACGTCGGACATCCTCAATTAATAAAAGTAAAAACAAGAAAATACTCAAAATAAACAATACAGTGGATTTTAAGTTAATATAAAATTACAAAGGGTCAAACAATTTTCTTCCCAATAAATTTATTTATGTATTTTCTAGTACTAATTTATGTCATGTTTCCAGCTTAAGTCCCTGTTTGGTACACATTATTTTTTTATCACATTCTTCTACTCATTTTCAACCACACATTTTTCAATAAAATATATTTTTCATCACATCAATAACTATTCCTTCTTTTTCAACCACACATTATCCATCAATCTACTATTTTAGAACACATTTTTTCAAAATAATATGATTCAAACAAACCCTAAATTTGATTTATCCATTTGGGCAAATAGTATTGCAATTTCAGTAAGTGGTCGTTGGTCAACAAAATTTTTGAACCAAATGTTTGATACGCAGAATATGAGAGGTCCCATGTGAAGAACCCTAATAAATGCTTAAAGTATTCAATTTTAGAGGCTGAGGCTGACATTTTCTATGTTCACCGTAACCGACAATGTCATTCTTTGCACATGTTGTTGGGATGGTCAAATCGGGCGAGTCGAGATAAGTCGAGCTGATTTTTTTCATGCAAGTCACTTCAATTCATTAGCTCACACTGACTCGTTCAGTAGTCAGGAAATAAAAAATAAAATTTTGAATATTAATTTTAAAAAAAAAATTTGCAAGCCCAAGCAACTCGCCTCACTTAGGGTGAGAGAAATCGAGTTTTTTTTTTTTGAAGCGACTAAGCTTGTTCTCAGCTCAATCCCCTTAACATAGTTACATTCATGTACAGTTAACTAGTCACCATCCAATTCCAAGTATTATATATTAATGAGTGGGCGATGGATGGACGAGAATTCGCCATATGTCTAGCTAAGAGTTGAGAATGCCTTCTACTTCATGTATTGATAATAAAATAAATAGTGCAAGGAGAGAGATTTAGCTTTATGTACATAATGTGTTAAATAAAATATATTTGTGTGTAGGTTTGGCCCATATAGTTTGGTTTTATTGCAAATCACCCCTTTTACTTTCATAACCAAACATAGTACTTCTATGACATATTTAGGACTATAGGTTGCATATCTAAAGATGTAGGAAAATGACATTGTCGTTTCATAATGATGGGTGAGAATGATAGTCAGTCTCATAGAGGAATAAAATCTAATAGATTAGTTTCACCACTAAATGAAAAGATTGTACAAGAAAATGAGTAATTCAAATAGTCCACAAATCACACAGGAGATGTAAACTGCACTAGGTAAGTCATATGTGACAAGTTCGATCAAGAAAGTGTTGGCAGGGGATTCAAACTCGTTACATTCGATTTCCGCATTCACCTGCTCTACACCATAAAAGTTAATAAAGTGTACGGTTAAAAACTTAATAAAAGTAGTGGGTTTTGAAATTAATTAATGATGGAGGTAATAAAATGTGTGATTAAAAAGACGAGTTGAATTCTTAAAAATTATGAAATTTTAAATACAAAGTATCTATCTCACGAAAATAGTTCAAAAAGAACACAATATTTTATATGCCTCCTTTTACACTCTTCTGCCTCTTCTACTAGAATAATTACTTGCATGATCTATTATTACTTTATTTAATTTCGAAATCGAGCTTGTTGGCTATAAAATAATTTCATACAAAAATTTAACAGCTAATCATAAATATATTTAAACTCCTGTTTGAACCAAATTATTGTAGAATGAGAATGAAAAATATAGTCTTCATTGGGGTCCACAAAAAAGATAGAAAATTGAATTTAAATGTTAATGTGATGGATAACGATCATATTTTTCATTTTAAGGAGATAATAATGCAGGTNTGAATTTAAATGTTGATGTGAGGGATAACGGTCATATTTTTCATTTTAAGGATATAATAATGCAGGTCAAACTAGGCCTAAATAGATGAGTTTGTACTGAAAAATGAACTTAGAATATGCATTTGTTGTAACGTCGCTAAATCGACTCATTTGGAAACTGCTCTTCTACCTACTTTTATTTACAACTATTACCTTGACATTGAAGAAAAGAAAAGTTCGACTCAATACCTTATTTTATAATTTCAGCAAAAAAAAAAAAAAACGAAGAAAGGTGTGAATCGCTATGATGGGACCAGATTCATTTTTGCATCAATGATGCAGTTGAGCTTCTCTGTATCATCAACTATGGTCTGTTCCCAGAAAAATAATCTTCTAATTGTATCCATTTTAGGAGCCTTCCACGTTGACGCACCCAATTTATAGACACTTGTTTATATATTTATTTATTTTTTTCATTTTATTCTTCCCCAATGACTTGTAACTGCATAATAATTCCCATTAAAAAAGCTTCCTTTTTACACATCGGAGTTTAGCTGAGCAATCAATACTTTCCCTTTGGTTTTTCTTCAGCTGTACCTATCAATTATTTCCACATGTTTTTTTAGTTTTTATTATTATTATTATTATTTCAATTTGGATCTCACTCACGAGAGAGAATTTCTGCATTTTGGGTCCTGCCTCTCGTGGATTCTTGGGTTCAATCTTCAAGCTTTCAGTTCAGATTCTTGAAAATTGAATTCTTTTCTGTTTTGGGCAATGCCCTTTTTGTAATAAAACAATATTGGGTCAGTTTTCACCTCTGAGTTGTTTATATCAAGTCGTAAACAATCTTCTAAAGCCCAAGAAATTGACGTTTTGATATTTTCCCTTCGCTTTTCTGTGATTTGTACGGATTTTTCTGAGCCCTATTCACATTAGTACAGCATTAATATCTTTTTGCAAGATTTGTTAGTTCCTGATAGAAAATCTTGAAGTTTTGCATCTGGGGTTTTCTCAAAGTGATGCATATAGAATCCCAGAAGAATGGCAAGTTTGGTTCCTGGGGTTCTTTTAAAGCTACTTCAGCACATGAATACAGATGTGAAGGTTGCTGGGGAGCACAGATCATCTCTATTGCAAGTGGTTAGCATTGTTCCTGCACTAGCAGGGGGTGAACTCTTTCCAAATAAAGGGTTTTACCTAAAGGTATCAGATTCCTCTCATGCTACTTATGTATCTCTTCCTGATGAACATGATGATCTAATTTTTAGTGATAAGATCCAATTGGGTCAGTTTATACATGTTGAGAGGCTAGAGGCTGCCTCACCTGTACCTATTCTAAGAGGGGTTAGGCTCGTTCCTGGTCGACACCCCTGCATTGGAACTCCTGAAGATATAGTTGCAACTCATTCTCTAGGATTCCTCAATAGCAATGGTAATTCATCTTTGGGTTCGAAATTGATTCACAAAGCCAAGGCACCTTCGAAGTTGTTGACCAATACTGAGGCAAAAGATGTTAAATCTGCGCTTTTGAAACTGAATCGTAGTGCTAAAGAAGATAAAGTCGATAAGAAGAAGCCTGGGTTGACTCGATCCAAGTCTCAGTTGTCAAAGCTATCTATAACTTCGGATGGGAAGAAGGAATCTGTAGGAAAATTGAATTCTTCAAGTTCAAGGTCAATACCCTCGTCACCAACGAGCTGTTATTCATTGCCTACTTCTTTTGAGAAGTTTGCAAATGGGATTAAACAGCAGGGGAAGATCAAGGGACTGGAAAGGTTGGAAAAGGCAACTGCTAAAGTGGGGTCAGCGGAAAAGGCAATTTCTGTTCGGGGGGCAAGTCCGACCACAAAGAAGGTGCTGGGTGGGAGTGTAATGAAGAATATTGTTCAAGGTCTTGAATTGGGGCCAAAGGCTCTGAGAAAGAGTTGGGAAGGAAATATGGATGTCAAGGGGAGGGAAAGTCCCAGATTGAAGGTCAATAAGCATGTCCAGAAGCCAGAAGTGCGGAGTACTTCTGTAAGTTTTTTGTTCTTTTAGTACATCTTTCGTTTATAATTTGTCAATCAAATGCTAGGGCCTTGCTTAACAGGAAGACAAAAGAGAAGGAAAGAATTTCAATTTGTGTTGATGCTTTTTGTTCAGTTGTATTTAGATGTAAAAATTTAGAAAGCTGTTTATGATGGTGCACCGTGCACTGGTATGATGAAATCGATTAAATATTGTTGAATGTTTTGTCTAAACTGAGTAGTCTGTTTTTGGCTTTCCATCCATTCGGTGGAAAATTGACTGGCTTGCAGTTTAGAGATCTTTCTATTATATATTGATCTAGTTTGCACATGTTAATACTTTTTATCGAATTATCTAGTGAGGTGCGGTTTATCTTGGCAGCTGCTTTTAGTTTATTTTGTCCAGTTCTTCTGAAGAGTTTATGTAATGCCAACTTAAATCTGGAGTTTTTGAATAATAATTCTGGCTTCTCCACCCCATTTCTCTACATTCTGCAGGTGCCAAGGAAATCGACAAGCGAAAGGTTGCCATCCAAAGAAGAGAATAAGGTTGAGTCTTCAAAATCATCCTGGGAAGAAAATAAGGCCAATTCATCTGTGAAGAAAGCTTCGACAAATGCAGATTTGGCTGATAATAAGTCAACAGCACAGAGAGTTTCACCTGCGAAGAAGTCTGGAGAGTCTGCTAATCATGGGTTCCCTGGCAATTTAGTCAAGGTTTCTCTCAGCAAAAGTAAATTAACAGATGGAACTATTTCATGTGCCTCACTCCCATCATCAATTGTAAAGCTTGGGAAGGTACACCATTTTTCTATTCAATTTCTTTTTGCTTGCCTTGTTGGGAATCTTGGAGCCTCATCGCATCTTGTTGACTCAAATCTACCTTTTTTATTTGTTTAGAATTTCAGATGGCTGAACTCCCCATTGAAAAATTTGCTGCTTAAACAATATACAAAATAAGGGATAGTTAGACATGATTTGCTTTTTCTTTCTTTCAGTGAAAATATGACCAATTAGTATGACCAATACTAATGCTATCTTCTACAAAAATATGGCTCTAAATCCATGCCCAATGCTCGAGAAATCCCTTCATTCTACCTGCATTTTTCTATCGTTTAGCCCACGGGCCATAGGGAAATGAATTCATTGGTCTTCTTCTAGTGTGAGTTCAATCATGGTTCCTATGTGTTTCTGAATTAACATTGATCGGTGATTTACATACTGAAAAAAAAATTAAAAAAATAAATAGAGTGAGAGAGCTGGAGTTTCTTTAGTCCTGAGAACCTTCCTTTATTGCAACTAATATTTCATCTGGATCGTTGGCTTATTCCATTTATTGTTCGATTTACTATATGTTGCTTGATATATTTGATACATTAACTTCTCTGGATATGAACTTGAGATTTCTGATTGCAAAAGCTCTCCTTCCTATGCAGGACGTGTTGAAGCATAGAGATGCTGCGCAAATGGCTGCCATGGAAGCAATGCAAGAGGCTTCTGCTGCAGAAAGTTTACTTCAATGTCTAAGGTATTTTCTTGAGCGCCTCACTACTGGTTATCAATTGGTACTAAATTGTTGGCAACATTTCATAGGCTAATGAACTCAGATGAAAAATGCATATTCCAGTTTGCATATAACCTCTGTTGTTTTGTTCATTGCTCTCGTAGGAAAGAGAGTTCCCATTATAACACTTTATTTTTCTCAAGAACCTTTTCCTTCTATGCTGCCATTTCACTTCCTCCAATCTAGCATTTCCTATATTTTAATTTAGCTGGCACGACCAAATCAAGTTCCGAAGTATCCAAACCGAGCCTATCAGTCAAAGTCCAATTTCCAAAGGAAAGCAAGTGGTTGAAACTATTCACCAGATTAACCACGATTCTTCTGCACTTCCTGAGGTTACAACTAGTTAAAGTTTCATATTAGCTGTTATCTAACAAAGGAAAAGTTCCCTTGGATCTTCGGAGCTGCATTAACATACCATGAATCTTATTGTATACTATATCTTTGCTAATATAAGTGAATTTCATTAGAAGATATAATTTGATAGCTTATACAATAGTTAAAAGGGAGCCAAAATGTAAACATGAAAATGTGTGTGCATGTGTGAAAGAGACCACAAGAAGAGTTATATTAGCGAAATGAACGAGGATTCATGAAACATTTCTGCATCACAACTAAAGAAACAAAGAGATTAAAATCCCCCCTTCTCCTGAATATATTGTACAGTCTGCAAAATAAAGAACGTGACTTGACAACTGATAGGCAATCTGAGACATCTGTACACATTTCAGCTGTCTAATATCTTTTGCATAGTTCCCGGCTGAATGTTTATTTGCTCATTGCTTAAACCTTGTGTTCCTCTTCTCATTTGGTTCTGTTTTGGTATGTGGCACAGCAAATTGGAGTAGAAAACGCTAACAAATGTTGGGTAACTACAATATGATATCACTTGCTAAAACCGTATATTTCCGTAAGGCTGATGAAGGTTCTTTTGTCAGTCAGAAGTAGCATGCTGGACATTTGTCAGTTACAAGTTGCTTATTTATCTTCTTCTGTTAGATGGCTGCATGTGTTGGTGACAAGTTTCTTACTTGTTGATAGAATAATACATCGATTAATATAAAAATTAACTGTCTATTATTTACTTACGGCTAGCAAAAAAGGAAAGATCCTATACTGATTACATGATCGAAGTACTATGGAAATAATCTATGAAAATATGGAAGATATAATAATATCACGAGATAATGGAGATAAATCTTTGATATCTATTTTGTCTTGTAGTTTGTAAAATGACCTGTCACATATGTTGGCCCTAAACAGATAACTAGCTTATGGTGAGATTCATTCACGTTCTTGTTCAAACTAGTAGTTGCTGGTAGAAAGAAGCTTTCCTTTCTGGTCATAGACCTTAGAGAGAGCTTTTTTCATAGGTTGGTGATTTATGATCGAATGGTCCATCTAAACTTCATAAGTAATTTTATCATTTTAAGTACAATGAAACCCCATTTACCCTTTTCAAAATCTGCTCAAAATCTTACTAAGCCATGATAGTATAACCACTTGGAGTCTAGTTAGCTAAACTGAATCTCGGAATAACTCTTCTCATTATTTGTGCTTAGTTTTGAGAACTAGAATTTTTTTTATTATTTTTATTTATTTATTTTTTTGGGCTCTGATGGGGGGTGGTGGGGGTGCATGGAAGTGCAACATACTGATTCTAAGAACCTTTTATTTTAAACGTTAGGTTGAAATTGATGACATGGAGATGATTGTGCTTTTTATTTTTTTGGTTGGGATAAATATTAGAATCTCCACAAGAGCAAAAAGCTCAGGCATACTGAACGTCAAATTGGGGTGCAAAGGTATTCAAATTATTTTAGAAAAACATATTACGAATTCAAGGGCTGCATGGCAACTGTGAAAGCTTTGATACTGTGATTTGAAGTTCTGGTGGTCAGTGGTGAACCCAGGAAATGAACTCAGGTAGGGCGGTCGACGGTCGTCAATCGTCAACGGCCGCAATGGCGAGATCATTCACGAAATACAAGATAGAGGGAGAGAGGAATGACTACAAGAAAAATAATATAACAAATCTTTCTATCTGTTATTTGAAAAGAAAATACATATAATATAGTGAGTGCACCAAGGTCCTATTTCGTACGGATTAAAATCAGATTTTAATCTAAGTCAAAGTCAAACAATCAATATTAACCGCATCTTTCATGAGTCCCAAAACTTTTCAACCACACATTTCAAAAACTTTTATCACAATCTACTAAAAATCTAATTTTAATCCCCACCAAACACTCTCCAAATCTTTCTATATGTTGCTTCACTGCAGATAAAATTATTTGACCAGACATAACTGGATGGATGAACATAGTATCGGTTAACTGCCATCATGAAAATTCTCTCCTGGGATTAACTATTAATCCTACATGCATAACTCATAACCTAGATATAATGAAATGAAAAACTTCCTTGACACTCCATCAAACCCTGTCCTCAGATAGCAGGAATTTCAAAATGATGAATATCATTCCTCGATATGCTTACTCTTTAATCCCAATTGAGGTTTCCACAGTATTGTCTATGGTATCCTTTTCATTTAAATTGCTCAAATTGCACTCTTTATGGCTTAAATTAAGAGAAACGTCGATCTCTACTTCAACTCAAAATTTGAACACAAACATAACACAGAATCACAATAATGAATCAAAACTGGAAATCATCAAAACCAGGCATATAACTGAAAGGGAGCGCATATCAAATTTATGTACCGTCAAATTCTTCTTCATCTGATAAAGGAAAATCCAACCAGGTCTCAGGTCATATATAATTGATTTGGGCCTGGTCAATTGAAAGACAGAGGCCTAACTAACATTAATCAGCCCAAACAAATGCAAAAGGCCCAATTGATAAAAAAAAAAAAAAGGAAGAGGAAACTAGCAAACCATCGCCTCGCGCCGGTCTTCTTCTTCCTCATGCGGTGCACTGTTCCGGCAGAGCCCAGCACGGGCGGCCGCCCCCCCTCGCCAGGTGTTGGGTCTGCTACTGCTGGTGGTACCCTATCTTGTTGTAGCAGAAGACGATTCTGGCTTCTGGACAGAAGGGCTCTTAAAAGGATAGATCAAGGATTTTGAGGACACTTGGATGACTAATTAGTTTTGACATTGTTGAGAAAATAAACTGAGCTATTTGAGTAGCCAGACCTTGAAATAACAATCTTATTAATAAAAGGTCTGAAATAAAGTTCGTCATTTATTTGTAGTTACCTGTTTGGGAAACTCGATGTGCAATTCAGTTTGAGTCGAACTTTTTTTTGCTTATTTGGAAGTTAAGTTGATCCAATTTCAGAACAGAAGTTTCTCTACTTAGATTACATTCAACTTTTACTGGTAATACTAAAATGCTGACATATTGTTGATTCACAGGTTTTATGATCTCTCTCCCCTTTTTATTATTCTTTAAGTTAGAGGCTCGTGAGAAAATAGTTCGTAGAAAAGTCTACCAAATATTGACCACCTCTCTATTGGGTTTTATACTGAATCCAGATTTAATCCTGCATTGAGTTAAGATGGTTTCCTACATTTCCTGTAGTTCCTAGATTAAGTTCAACTGAAACCACTTAATTTTGTCCTCGGAACCTGGTTTCAGCCCTCCTTTACTATTCCCTTGCTTTTATACATGTCATGTTCCGAAAAGTATATCTTCAATGGGAAACTGGTTGATTAAAATCTCCATTTTCACCTTGGATTGGTCAAAATAATCACTTCTAAGCTTATTTCATTCAGTTCTTTGCTAAAACTTTATCTTCTTGTGGAACAGCACATATGCTGAGTTGAGTATGTCTGCTAAAGAAGATAACCCACAGCCCGCTGTCGAGCAGTTCTTGGCCCTGCAGGCAAGCTTGAATAGTGCTTGTATTGTTGCTGATTCTTTATCGAAAACTATTACTCTTGACTCTTCACAAAATGAAGATCCATCAGTAGAAGTGCAAAAAGTCACTTTAGACAGGTGTAAACGTGCTGCTTCTTGGGTTCATGCTGCATTGGCTACAAATTTGTCATCCTTCACACTATATGGCAAATCGGGTACCTCAAGCCTGGCTGCAGCATCAACTCTGGCTCCAAGCCCAAAAGCTATTCCGATTCATCAACCCATTTTAGTTCTTGAGAACTCTACTAAAAGCACATCGCCAAAAACCCTGACCAAGCCACGGCAGTCAGCAAACTCCAAGAATCACTCGTCTGGAACTCCAAGTCGGGTAAGTGGCGGATTGGCTGTTGGTCACGACACAAAAACTTCACCTCCGATTGAGTGGGTTAAAGGAGATGGTCTCGATGAGTCTGTGGACTTGGCAAAAATGTTGAGGTTGGAGTCTCAGGATTGGTTCTTAGGTTTTGTGGAAAGATTCTTGGATGCTGATGTGGACACCTCAGCTTTATCAGATAACGGTCAAATAGCTGGCATGTTAAGTCAGCTCAAGAGTGTGAATGACTGGTTGGATGAAATTGGGTCTTCCAAGGACGAAGAAACACCTCGTATCTCAGCAGAAACAATTGACAGAATAAGAAAGAAGATTTACGAGTATCTTCTAACTCATGTGGAATCTGCTGCAGCAGCTCTTGGTGGTAGCTCACAAACATCACCAGTAATGGAAAGCAAAGTAAGAAAATGATATCTAGAAATCATATTTTCATTTTTCTTTCTCAATCACCAAATGGTTAAAGGAGCTCATAAATTAAAATTTGATGTATATAACTTTTTAAGTAGAGTGGTTTGAGGTATATAGAGTAGGCTTTATTGATGTGAAGTGGCATTTTAAGGGAAGTTGAAGATTTGCTTTGTCTTTGTTGATTGAACATTTTTTCCCTGAGAAATTTGAAACTACAATGGCCTTTTTCGTTTATTTAACTTATGCTCAGTTTGGCAATATTAACTAATCTTTTTTGTAGCTTGCATCTATGGTAGTGTGTTTTCCCGGCTGTACAGTATAGATCTTGACCTTGAAGATCGAAATAAATAGTTACCTTTTCAACTATTGGTAACGAGTAATACTGAATTTAATTTTTCTTTATAAATCCCAATGTATCTGTGCAAACAAAGTATAGTCAACTGAAAATGTAGGCTTGTACAATCGAGTTGCAATACTTTATCGCAATCCTCGATTAGGTGCTAGCTTGTGCAAATTTGTTGGAGACTTGCAAGAGCGTACAATTAAGTTCATTCTATACAAATTTAATATATATTACTTGAATCGGTTATAGAATATTGACTTCTTTCGTGTTTGTATAATACAAATTCAATGTGTTTTTTATTCGAATCATTAACCATAAAATGCATTAATCATAATTTACTGACGCGTGTTGTGAAGAATGTCCGAGTTATTTATTACTTTTTTCCTAATTTTTTTTCCCATGAAAGGCATACGTCAAATGTTACCAAATTTAATTTGTATTTTTAAGTTTGAGTTCTCTAATAGACCTATTAATTCATTGATAAAAAAAAAAAAAAAAAAAAAATGTATATGTGCTTTGAAATTTTCATAATCAAGCATTTTCCCATAGTCAACTCGACTTGGACAAGGACGTGGTCGAGGAATGCCACGAGGTACTATAATTTGACCTCTTGGTCTTCTAAGCATACGTTTACAATTATAACTTTTTGAACTAATGATAACGCGTACTATTGAATTTAATTTTTTATTTTCAAATTCAAGTATGGTTTGTGATCCATGCAAACAAAATGCAGTCAATTTGTTAAAAGGTGTCTAATTTAAAAAGAACTACCTTTGAAAATGGACCAATGCTACTCAAACAGGGATTGCAAATATGGTCGAGACAAGTGCTGCGCTAGCAACACCTCTGTGGCTAAGGGTTTTTTTTTTTTTTATATTTCAAATTGTCCAATGATATTGCGCCACATATTCCCTTGTTTTTAATCTTTGTTACTGAACCTGTTTGTGTAGCATGATTGTTGAGTTGTAGTTCTTTGTCGCAATCCTTCATTGGGTTTCTGTACAACTTTGTTGCCTATAATGAATCAGTAACCATAAAATGCACTAATCTTGATTTATTGATGAGTGTTGTGAAGAATGTTGTTATTGATTCTAGCTTCCTAGTGTCGTGTAAGACCTATGACAAATGTTACCAAATTAAATTTGTGTTCTTAATTTTGAATTTTTTCTAATAAATCTATTGATTCGTTGAGATGAGCAATAATTGCTTTGAACCAATTTGTAATTTAGCACATGTTTGGTTGGAATTAAAATCTAAATTTTAAGTTAAGTCAAAGTCAACAATTAATTTTAATTATATATTTCATAAGATCCATAACTTTTCAACTACACATTTAATCAACTTTTATTAAAATATACTAAAAAATGATTTTAATCCTCACCAAATATGGCTTAAAGATTGAATTCATACAAATGAAATACAATCAAATTATTAAGCTCTTTTTTAACAATCATTATTTGAGTAAACAATCATACTACATGTATATTATCTTTGACATCATTTTTTACATTGTGTCACGTGGTAACACATTATTAAACAATTTTTTTTTTAAAAAAAATAATACTTTTTTCGCCCACAATTTTTTGAATACAAATGGAATGTCCAGCGACGTATCCAGCAATTGATGAACTCCGACAACCGCTCGTACTGGATCCGTCGACATTATTTTTTTATTTTTTGTCAATGTACATATGTTTTTATTTTATATGAGTGTGCTTGGTAAAGATTAAAATCGGATTAAAATTGAAAAACTGTCGTTATTGTTGACTTTTATTAGATGAGTGAGACCCAATAACGATTATATTTTCAATTTTAATTGGCTTTTTAGCTCCACCAAACAGGCCCTATATATAATCTCATTTATTCTCAAACAATTTTGATAGTTCAATTGGTTGGAGCACTTGTTTAGTAAGCGGATATCTTGAGTTCGACTTTCTACAAGATCATTTTTTTATGTTTTGGTTTAATATTTTTCACCACTATAAAAATATTAGTTATTAGAAATAGTGCAACAATAGATATTTAAACTTGCGCTCTCCTTTGAAATAATTCGAAAGAAAAGTAATTGAAATATTATCTTTTTCTTTTTATTTTTTTATATAAAAAAAAACTAAAAGACCTTTTTAATGACTCAACGGTTAAACCACTGACTCAATAGCCTAATAATTTGTCCAAACTGGATATGATACTTCGTATTTTAAGAATGAAAGAGTAACAAAGAAGAAAATTAAATAGACAATTGACATTTATTAAAGACCAAAAATTTATTTGTTTTAATCTTATAATTAGAGACTATTTAATCGGCAATAAAATTTAGCAATTCGGATAAGCATTGACACCAATTTTTTCCTACATTTAACGACAAAATCTCTGTCAACTTTAAAACTATGAAATAGTCTTTTTTGCTAGACTAAGATTATTAACAAATCGAACTAAAAAACTAAGTAATTTGACTAATTTTTCAAACTTGAAATTCTTACTCGATAAATATTATTTGACTGGTAGATAACGTACACCTATAATTTCAATTCGAATTACAATACAAGTAATTTCAATTCATGGTATTGGTTTCTATTGTCTTCATTAATGGTAAACGATCGTCCGTACTCACTCGAAATCTTAGATCCGCCATTGGGGAATGTCAAACAAGATGTAAATGATGGAATATACATTTAGTATTATTTTTTGAGTAAAATTGAGTTTTTAGTAGAGATATTTTTGAAGAATGTGTGATTAAAAATTAAGAAAAAATTTTGGATTTACGTTCAAAACATTTTATTGTGTGAATGTGTGATTGAAAACGAGTATATAAAAAAAATTTGAAATAATGATCATCTGCCCCTGTTTGGTACATATTAAAATTATCATTCCCATTATTCTACTCATTTTCAACCGCACATTTTTCAATTATTTAAAATAATATTTTCCATCACATCAATAACTTTTTCTTCTTTTTCAACCACACATTCTCCATCAATCTACTATTCCAAAATACATTATTCCAAAATAATGTGGCTAAACACACTCTTAGTATTCAATTTTTTTGTTTTTTGAAATGTGCAATCGAGTTGCAGTGCTTTGTCGCAATCATTGATCACGTGCACGTGTCACTTAATTAGCTATAATGAAATTAATTCATTTTTTTTTTAACGTAGGAACCCGCAGCCGCTACTCGTGAGTACGCACTAGGTAAACATCGCCACATGTGCAGTAGCCTGCAAACCACACAGGAGAAATAAAGCGCACTCGGCAAGCCCGATGCGACGAGATCGATCGATGAAGTGTTAATAGGGGATTCGAACTTGTGACATTCGGTCTTCGCGTTCACCTACTCTACCAACTCAACCATCCCCGAAAGGATAATCCATTCTTAGTTAAATAATGGGTGAAACACAAGACAATTTAGAATAAAGCCACTTGTCCTGGTTAAAAAATAGATATAGTACAAACAGACTGACTTAGTAGTGTATATGAAATTTTTTTTTTCAAACTGTCCAATTATATATGGACACGTGTCCCTTCTGTTTTTGAATCTGTTCGTGTAGTATGATTGGACAAATTAATAGAACTTTGAAATGAAAATCGTGAACAAAGACTGCACCTCCAAAAAAATAAAAGAATAGAGACAAAACTACCAACAAATAAATCTCGAGAATAACAATAGTTGTAAAGATGAGGGACCTCGACCACAATTTTCCCCTCTCATAAAACGACCATGCTACACCATCTGAATTTTTTACATAATCTTTCACACCATCAACACGTGGTGGCCCCCACCAGCATTCCTTCCAATATGGGGTCGCCACGTGTTGAGGGCGTGAAAGATTATATAAAAAATTCGGTAACAATAGATTTATGGGTAAATTTCACAAATGGTCACTGAAGTTACTTGAAATTTTCAAAACGGTCACTGAAATTTCAAAATTTCAGAAACGGTCACTGAATTTTCAGATTTTTTGGCCAAGTTTGAGGCAATTTTTCGACAACTTCCGACCACCAAAACTG
>CAIGRF010165329.1:0-15816 GCA_903798235.1 Fraxinus ornus
CACGAAGAATGTAGCAATCAAATCATACATTGTGACATTAAGCCTCAAAACGTGCTCTTAGACGAATCCTTCACAGCAAAAATAGCGGACTTTGGATTAGCCAAGCTTTTGAAACCGGATCAATCTAGAACCACCACCGGAATAAGGGGAACCAAAGGGTATGTCGCTCCAGAATGGTTCAGAAACATGCCGATTACAGTCAAGGTTGACGTTTATAGCTTTGGAATCTTGTTGCTCGAGCTTATCTGTTGCAGAAGAAATTATGAGCCCGATGTTGAGTTTGAGACTGAAATGATACTTGCTGATTTTGCTTATGATTGTTACAAGGAAGGAACAATGCATTTGCTAGTGGCAGACGATGAGGAGGCATTAGGCGACAAGCGATTTGACAAGTTTGTGATGATCGCAATTTGGTGCATTCAGGAGGAACCAACATTAAGGCCTACCATGAAGAGAGTAATGCAACTTATGGAAGGATCTGTTGAAGTCCCCATTCCTCCAGATCCCTCCTCCTTTATCACTTCAATTTAGATTCACATTTTTGTCCCAATGTATCATAATAATTTCTACGTCTATGCATTTCATCCCCACTGCAATAGAGAGAAGCACTACACTTAGTTATTGCTCTATGCTTAATGCATATGTGATCATGTTTCATGGTTAGATCGAATGTTTCGACAAATTTATCTAAACAAAATTTCACTTAACAATAACATTTTTATTTTTCGTCCACCAGAATCACTTATTTTGTTAATAATAATCTTGAAATTAATCATATGATTAGTATATTTGTTAAGTTCATTTTATGCGCTTATCCAGACTTTGATTCTTATTTATTTATCATTATATTGAGCAAATATCTGCTTAATTTAGGTTATATTATGATTGTAGGTAAAATACATATTGGACAAGTTGGATGAAATTTAATTGTGAATCTGTACGAAATTGAGGAATTTGGAATCAAAATAATTAAGTCATGAAGATGAGGACCTACCATGCAAAGATAGAGGACCTGGGACGCACAAGAACTTAAAGTGGAGGACCAAAGTACACTAAACTAGCAGAATTTCTAACTTTTGTTGGATTCCTAATTACACTCAAATTTCACATGGAGATGATTTATAGTTATTCTAGACTTTTTATATATAGTTTTATCCATTTTTTAGGGGATACACAATTTTAAAGAGAGAAAAACACAAAGAAATCAAAATGAAAGAACAAAAAGTTTGGGTTTGAAATTTTTTGTAATTGAAGAAAAATCAGGGTATAAGATTCAATTCCTTCCTTCATTAAAATTTCAAAACTCGATTATAAACTCTATACCTACTTATTGTTTTCCTTTCATTAATACGAGTAACTAGATCATAGTTAGGGCAAACAATATAATTTATGAGTTGACCTTTTATTTAATTTTCAAGATTTTAAATTTATATGTGTTGATTTTATTTATGAATTTTAATACTTTGTATTAATTGGCCACTAATTCAATGATATGAGAATTTGTAACAAATCGAGAGGTAAGTCATAAATTTAGAGATATATTTTATAATTATTACGGACGTTACATGGATTCTTAGAACTTTAAGGCATTTAATTAAGGTTTATCTAGATCCACATAAAGATATAAAATTGTTCTTGTGGTCTTTTAGTGTTGTGATTCCTGCTTCATATTGTGTCATGAAAGGTAAAATTAGACGTTTCAAAGGCATATACACGAGTATGTGGCAGAAGAAATAGTGAATCCCTCCCTATAGAAGTCCTCTGCAACGTAAAAGTAGTGGCAATCAGCCGGAATGCATCATGTGTTAACATTAAAGTCAGACAGATTGATGGAAACTTGGCAACTACGGTATTCAACAAAGTCAATATATCTAGCTCATTTCCCTTCAAGAATGGGAGAACATATAGGTCATCATGATTAATGCCACAAGGTCTGAGTTTACTCATTTTGTAGCTTCCATCTTGCTTTAAAATGTGTGTTTATTAGCTATAAAGTAATTTGATATGTACAGATGCTGAAAATGAAATCTTTGATTTCAATGAACTCGAAAATGAATTATTTACGAAACTCCAAACCATTAATTACCACACAACCGTCTTGAAGATTAAAGTTCTAGAAATATGCCGATAGTGTTCTTTTACTTTGGGGAGTTCATGGATGATCCTGCAACTATAGGGAATCCAGTGGCTATGCAGAAATTCATACAAATATCTTCCTATTCTGGTAATATGGCAACTCAGCTAATTTCAGATGACCAGAAGTAATTCAGCTTGCAAATGATGCAGTCAAAAGAATGGGGGAGAAGTGTTGAGTTTAAAGGCCAAACGAAAATGATTTTATTAACAAAAATATTTTTACGTATCAAACACACACCTCACAATTATATTAAATAAAGCACTAATATTTGTTCTCTCTCTTTCACTCACTGTCTCTATTATATATACTCTCTTTGTCCTGCACACTCTCTTAACACTTTTTCACACACACAAACAATACATAAGGCAATATATATAGACGTAGGAATGTCAGTGAAATTGCCTACTCTCTTCTTTTGGAGAATTTTTAATTGGCGGTGGCTGAATATTTTGATTTAAATTCTAGATTATTCTCAAGCCTCCATGAAGAAGAAGGTTCAAGAAATGGGCAGTAAAATTTGAGATAGAAAAACCCACAAAAATCTAGAAGTTTCTTTAAAGTCGGTGATGATTTCTACAATCTCCCTTTCAGCACCGACTTTTCATATTAACTCTTTTCTTCTTATAATTCCTAATTGTACTCGAAATTCTTCGAATTTTGAAGCGCTGAGTCATTTCTTAAAATGTCTGCGACTTGTTCTTCAATATTGATATGCTTCAAGTCGATCACCCCTTTAAGCACCTTTTCTCTGACAAAGTGATAGTGCACTTCAACATGCTTCGTTCTTGCGTGGCAAACTGGATTTTCTGCTATACGAATAGCTGATCGATTATCACAATATAATTGTGTATAGCTTCCTGGTTGATGTAAATCCTTCATTAATTGTGTTAGCCACGTACTCTCTTGGGCTGCCATTGCTGTTGCTCTATATTTTGCCTCTACGGTTGACAAAGATATAGTTGGTTGTCTCTTACTACACCATGAAACTGCAGCTGATCCTAGGCTGAACACATACCAAATAGTTGATCTTCGAGTATCTCGACATCCAGCATAGTCCGCATCACAAAAGTCGACAACCCTGCAATCTTTATTTTTCTTATAAAAGAGTCCATAATCAAGTGATTCTTTTACATACCTTAAGATCAGTCGCACTACTTCTAGAGGTGGCTTCTTTGGCTTTTCCATAAAGCAGCTTGCTATCCCAACTGCATATGCAATGTCGGTCGTGTCAGCGTCAAATATATTAAGCTCCCCACCAACTGTCGATACATGGTTGCATTATCTAAATCATTGCCTCCATCTACACATAGCTTGGAGTTGATCTCGATAGGTGTCGATATTGATTTGCAGTCGTTCACACCAAACTTCTGTAATAGATCTCTAGCATATTTATTCTAGCACAAGAATAATCCTTTTTTTGTTCTTTCCATCTCAAGCCCCAGAAAATGATTTAGCTCTCCAAGCTCTTTCATTTGAAATCTCACTTATAGATTCCTTTTGGTTCGTTGGACTTCATTTTCATCTTCTCCAGTGATGATGAGATCGTACAGTACACTAGCAAATAGTTAATTTTTCACTTTGTTCGAGTCTGCTGGTGCTACCGAGTATCCACTTTGAACTAAGAATTTAACTATTTTACCATACCATACTCATGGTGTCTGCTTTAATCCATCTAGAGCCTTCTTTAGCTTGTAAACACATCCTTATTTTTCTTTATTATCGAATCCCTTTGGCTGCTCCATATCTATGTCTCGATCAAGTTCTCCATGGAAAAACGTATTTTCACGTTCATCTACCATAGCTTCCAGGACTTACTTGCTGCTAATGCTATTAGTACTCATACTGTAGTGATCTTTTCCACTGGCTAAACGTCTCATCATAGTCCAAACCATATTGCTGTGAAAATTCATGAGCTACTAGCCGAGCTTTGTATCTTTCGATTGATCCGTCTGTACGTCTTTTTACTTTGTATACCCATTTGCAGGATATAGGCTTCACGCCATTAAGTATGGCACCAAATCCCAAGTCTCATTTTGCTTTAGAGCCATGAAATCTTCTTCCATTGCCTTTCTCCACTTATTGTGTTGGATTGCTTCTTCAAAGGTCTCTTACTCCTTGATACTGTCATCTGCTTCTACTGCTGCATTAGCATACTTGGGGCTCGATTTCTTCTGTCTAACTGATTTTCTTAGCTGTGGTTGTAGGCTTGATCTAACATCAACTTCCTCTTATTGACTTGGCCTTATTTCTTCTGGTGTTGTTTGATGAACACTTGTCTGCTAAGGATTTTGTAGTGCGTTAGTAGACTCCTTCTCATCACTTGATTCTTGTCCATCTTTTGTTTTCTGAAGACTTGGTTGTGCTTCTTCGATCTCTTCTTGCAATTTGTCGTCTAAATCCTTTGAATCTAGTAGCTCCACCTTCTGCGGTGTCCACCATGAAGATGCTTCGTCAAACACCACATTTCTTGATATATAACAACGATCAGTCGTAGGATCGCAACATCTCCATCCTTTTGTTTGACTATCATACCCCACAAATATGCATCTAATTGCCTTCTTATCAAACTTGCTTCTTAAGTGATTGGCACAAACACATAACAGACACAACCAAAAGACACGAAAGTGACTTACTGTTGGCTTCTTTTTCCACATTTTCTCAAATGGTGACGTGAATCCTAGCTTCGGTTGTGGTAGCCTGTCGATCACATGTGCTGCTGTTCTCATGCATTCGACCCAAAACCTTCCTGGAACATTCTTTGCGTGTAGCATACTTCAACACGTTTCTGTAAGGTGTCAATTCTTTCTTTTTGCTACACTATTTTGTTGTGGTGTGTTTGGACATGTCAATTGATTATGTATTTTATGTTCTCTTAAATACTGGAAGAATTCTATTGATGTATAGTCTCTCCCATTATCCATGCGCAGGTACTGAATCTTATTTTTTACTTCTTCTTTTACTTCTTCAAATTCCATAAATTTTATAAATGTCTCAGANATCTTTTCCACTGGCTAAACGTCTCATCATAGTCCAAACCATATTGCTGTGAAAATTCATGAGCTACTAGCCGAGCTTTGTATCTTTCGATTGATCCGTCTGTACGTCTTTTTACTTTGTATACCCATTTGCAGGATATAGGCTTCACGCCATTAAGTATGGCACCAAATCCCAAGTCTCATTTTGCTTTAGAGCCATGAAATCTTCTTCCATTGCCTTTCTCCACTTATTGTGTTGGATTGCTTCTTCAAAGGTCTCTTACTCCTTGATACTGTCATCTGCTTCTACTGCTGCATTAGCATACTTGGGGCTCGATTTCTTCTGTCTAACTGATTTTCTTAGCTGTGGTTGTAGGCTTGATCTAACATCAACTTCCTCTTATTGACTTGGCCTTATTTCTTCTGGTGTTGTTTGATGAACACTTGTCTGCTAAGGATTTTGTAGTGCGTTAGTAGACTCCTTCTCATCACTTGATTCTTGTCCATCTTTTGTTTTCTGAAGACTTGGTTGTGCTTCTTCGATCTCTTCTTGCAATTTGTCGTCTAAATCCTTTGAATCTAGTAGCTCCACCTTCTGCGGTGTCCACCATGAAGATGCTTCGTCAAACACCACATTTCTTGATATATAACAACGATCAGTCGTAGGATCGCAACATCTCCATCCTTTTGTTTGACTATCATACCCCACAAATATGCATCTAATTGCCTTCTTATCAAACTTGCTTCTTAAGTGATTGGCACAAACACATAACAGACACAACCAAAAGACACGAAAGTGACTTACTGTTGGCTTCTTTTTCCACATTTTCTCAAATGGTGACGTGAATCCTAGCTTCGGTTGTGGTAGCCTGTCGATCACATGTGCTGCTGTTCTCATGCATTCGACCCAAAACCTTCCTGGAACATTCTTTGCGTGTAGCATACTTCAACACGTTTCTGTAAGGTGTCAATTCTTTCTTTTTGCTACACTATTTTGTTGTGGTGTGTTTGGACATGTCAATTGATTATGTATTTTATGTTCTCTTAAATACTGGAAGAATTCTATTGATGTATAGTCTCTCCCATTATCCATGCGCAGGTACTGAATCTTATTTTTTACTTCTTCTTTTACTTCTTCAAATTCCATAAATTTTATAAATGTCTCAGATTTTTCTTTCATAAAAAATTTCAAACTTACTTTGAAAAGTCATCGATGAATGTCACCATGTGGAGCATCCCTCGATTTGATGGTTGCTTGACAGGTCCAAACACATCAGAGTGTATTATCTCCAATGGTTGCTTTTCTCTATAACTTGACTCCTGATATGGTAGCTGATGTGCTTTACCATATTGACAGCCAGCACATACCATGTCATATCTGATCTTGAGTTAAGGAAGACCTTTGAGCATCGACTTCTTCATCATCACTTTCAGCTTATGATAACTCACATGTCCTAGTCTTGAATGCCATAAATCTACTATCTCATTCTTTCGAGTATTATCTACGTATGCAGACTCTGCTAACATTACATAGATGGACTCTAATCTTCATCCTTCCATTATTGGTGTACCCAAAATTTTTATATTTTGATACACCTTGACATCTTTTAGCCCAAATAGAACGTAGTTACCTGATGATGTTAGCTGCGCTACTGATAAGAGATGTTTCTTCATTCCTGGGACGTGATAGACGCCTTGTAGCTGCACCTGACTAAAACTAAAACGAGGCGTGATAACTGTCTTACCAATGTAGGCTATTGGAAATCTTGAATTGTTGGCAATTATCACCATTCGGCCTCATTTGTATTCTGTTGTATTTTGCAGCTTCTCTTAATCACCTGTCATATGATTCGAACACCCAGAGTCGACGATCCAATCACTTTTATAATCTATTCGTTCAGGGAGCTTCATCACTAGTGCTGATTCTTCCTCGGGATTTGTATTGCATTCCTCCTGAGTATACTCCGTTAGTGCAAGCGATGCTACATTATCCCATTCTTCTTCACTATTGTATTTTTCTTGCTCATTAGAGGTTGTCATATTGCCTTCTGTTGGCTTTTTCTTGAATCAGCAATTTCTAGCATAATGGCCTCGTTTGCCACATATAAAACACGAGCCATTAGTTCGTTGAAATCCTCTAAACGACTGACCTCTCTTGTCATAACTTTGTTTGGCTCTCCTTGTCGCAGAACCTTCTCCATGTTTATTTTCTTTTAATTCTTATTATTTTGTTGACAATATTGACCTCTTCTTTTATAACTATATAGTACTTCTTCATCTTCTTTCTTTATTGAGACCCCTAACGTTAGTTTGGTTAACGCTTCTTGGTCGGCCAACAAATTTTCGAGATTGACCAATGAAGGTTGCTCTGGCCAACCTTGGATGGCAGCGATGAACCTTCTAAATTCGGGTCTCAAACCATGTATAATTATTCTTCTCATTCTAAACTTCGAAATCTTGTTTGAATAGTCTAATTCTGAAATTTCACGACAAAGAGATTTAATTTTATTAAAATACTAACTTACCGTTTGTTCTCCTTGAGTGATTGACAGTAGCTCGTTTTCCAACAATTGCAACCTCGAGTCATTTTTCTTTGAAAATAGAGTGGCTAGAGTGTCCCATGCTTCCTTTGGTGTAGCATTGTCTCTTATATAATCCAACAATTCTTCCTCAATTGTTGTCTTTATAACGAACATAGTCTTACCTGCTTTAATTCTCCATTTCTTCAGAGCTTCAACCTCCTCTGGTGGTATCACGTTACTTCCACCAACCGCTTTACACAAATCTTACCCTTAGAGATATGACTATATGCAAGTTTGCCATGTGGTGTAGTTTTGATTATTGAGCTTCTTTACTCCGCCTATTGCATGTAGGTCGCCCATCGTAACTTGATTTGTCTCCTCGTAATCAAGCAAGCTTCACAATCTCCTTTTGTGCAAGATCTTAAGAAGCCCAAAAATTCGTCCCCAACCGCATAGCTCTGATACCAATTGCTGAGTTTAAAGGCCAAACATTAAAGGCCAAACGAAAATGATTTTACTAACAAAAATATTTTTCCATAACAAACACACACCTCACAATTATATTAAATAAAGCACTAATATATGTTCTCTCTCTTCACTCACTGTCCCTAACATATATACTCTCTCTTTCGTGTACACTCTCTCTAACACTTTGTCACACACACATAAACAATACATACGGCAATATATATAGACGCGGGAATGTTAGTGAAATTGTCGACTTTCTTCTTCAGGAAAATTCTTCAATTGGCGGTGGCTGAATATTTTGATTTAGATTCTAGATTATTCTCAAGCCTCCATGAAGAAGAAGCTTATAGAAATGGGCAGTAAAATATGAGATAGAAAAACACACAAAAATCTGGAAGTTTCTTTAAAGTCGGTGATGATTTCTACAAGAAGTTGAAATGGTAATTCTACAATTGAGATTCAAATACTTCCCTAGAGTCCATGGAGGTTTTCCATGTCAGTTGCCACTATATACTTAGGTCACAGCTTGATACTCAGTTTGATTACATACTTGATGAACCATTCCATGTATGGAAATTAAGGAACAAAATAAACATACATGAGAATGTGGTTTCGTCTCAAAATAACCATTTCCTACCATCTTAGATTTACAAAGCTCCTTTTAGGAACGGAAGCAATTTACATATTCCTTAGGTTCTCTTTCTGTTTCCTTTCTCTTTCTTTCTTTCTTTCCTTTTTTGCTTCTTCTTTTGTGGATGGACATTCAAAGGAACTTAAAAGATGCTCGTGTTAATTATCTCTGCTTTTTACAGGAGAATGAATCCAAATTCTAATCCCACCAACCCAGATTATTTGTCACCCTTAGCCTAGGGCAAGGACATGTAAATTCTTATCAACTCAAAATAAATTCCATGAATCTAAACCGTTGGTATCCTACCTCACAATACCAGCTCGAATTTACCTTAATTTAAGAAGGAAAGCTTATGAAGATTCAATGATCACTTCAACGAGGATGGACTAAGAGATCATCAGGTCAGCTTAGGAGACATTCAGAATTATAATAATGATGTTTCTATATTACGTCGGGCATGTGCCGAGTTGACCTGTCATGGGTAGCCAATCAGAAATTAGCAATGATTACCCAGGTGATAGGTAGTGATAATAGTGCAATTATCACGTTTTTCATCCACTAATAATTACATTTTCATGATTTATTGGCACTTAAATGTTCTAAGTCCGCTTATATTTTGGTTTAGGTTGCAAATGGATGAATACGGTGGAAATAAGGAGAAACAAGTGAAAGACGACCAAAATGGAGGAAAGTGAAAGTTCAGGGACCAAAGTGCAAATATTCTAAAACCTATTTCTAACCTTGTGATGAAGGTTCAAGAGTTTTGGAGATCAATTGGATGAAGCAAGGAGTTCAAAGGAGTGAAAGATAGCCAAAACATTATCAAATATCAACTTTCAAGCTGAAAAGTTTTGCACCGGGTTTTAACCTTATATTGAGAACAGATTTTGACATAGTAGATGATCGAATTGGAAGTTGACATCTGAATAGAAGTTGTAGATCTTTGAGTTAGCTTTTCAACGCAATTTGAATCACCTCAATCGGACATCAGGAGATAAAGTTATGACTGAAATACGGAAGGCTGTTCGGAGGAATTTTCGTAAAGCCATGCGATCGCAAGGCTTTACTTCCTTGCGGTCGCCCAAACCAATTCAGGGAATAAAATGGTATATTTCAATTGTTCCTTGCGACAGCAAGGAATTGTACCTTGCGACCGCATGGTGCATTCCAAAACCCGAATTTTGCACTTTCCTTCTACGATTCAAACTCTTTTGGTAACATATTTTGCACGATTCCTCAACCCTAAAAACACCCCAGAACGCCTCCTAACCATTATTCTTCATTCTTGAACATCTTAAACTACAAAACACCTCCATGGAAGGCTAAAAACCTTGGTGAAGCGAAGAAGGAACTCAATTGGATTTGGGGATTTCAACATCTTTCATTCATGTAACTTGTTTTTCATTGTTTAAACAATTCTAGGGTTTATGTTTCCCTTCTTTATGGATTATTTTGAGATTTACTTAACCTTTATTCAGTTTTTCATGGATTTAATCACGTTTCTTCCATTGAATAATTAAAATACTTGTTTAAGTTTCAATTTCAAATACTTTATTGGTGTGATTTAATTACTGCTATATGTTAGAAATATATAGTCGCTCTTTGAATCTAATTTCAATAAATTAATGTGGGAATGTGATTTAGGAAACTTAAATTCTAGAATTACATTTGTAGATTACATTGATTTAATGGTTTATTCTTCTTATCATGAATGTATTCTAAGATTGGCTTAGTTTTATTAAATTGGTCATAGGATTAGTCATGCTCTTTCTATGGATTGATTGAAGTAATTACTTAGGTCTTAATCATAAGTATTTTAGCTTATCGGTGTGATTCTCTACTGCTTTATGCTTTAGTATATAGTCGATTTTGAATCTGATTTCGATAACCCACGTGTGAACATTGTAAATGAAAGATTAACCATTAGGATCATGTTAGAATTAAATTGGTTTGTATTGTTAAATCCTCCGATTAGAAAGTTAGGACAAAAACTTCTAATTGAGTAGAAAATGCATGAATGATTGATGTGATTGATCCAATCCAATTGAGGGAATTCCGACGCTTCACTGCTCCAAACTATTGATTTTAACTTTGCTACTTCAACATTGAATTTACTACAAATTTGAGAGGACAAATTCATTCTTTTTGGAACCTTTAAATATTTTTTCATCTCCTTGTGGATACGACACCCCAATACTATACTACAACACCGCGTTATTCTTTGGGCGTAATCAGGTAGTCATGACATTGGCCATGATGACCTATTCGGTCGACCTCAACAACCAATCGACATCCTTAAATTTGGAAAATGGCACACACTTCTAGGTTAATACTTTAGTTGAGGTGACATTGGGTGGTCAAGTTGATAGATTAGAGGCCTATAAATAGAGGCTAATGGTATTTTCCAAGGGGGAACTGAACATACTTCTTGTATACACTTCTCATTTACTTCAATCAATATAAACACTCTCATATTTTACTATTTCAGTAATATATAAATTCCAAACTAGCTCGCTATTTTAGGATGGAACATCCAGTTCAACTTGACTTATCTTCAGAGGGAAGGATCTACCATCGTCATGTGGGAGACGCCATCATTACCCTTTGATTTCACTCATTCTAAGGCTGACAACACTCATCCTCTTGTTCAATTCTTTTAAGACAACTGGCAATCACGATTATGCACCAAAATTGTAACCAATCACAGGGATGCAATAATGACTTCCCACATTAGCTTCATCATGACGTATGGAGGCCGACCTCAACATCCAATCAGAATTAGGTTGGCGGCACACAAATTAAGATTAGCACTGTAGTTGATTTGATGTAAAGGTAAGCTAGGCAACTTATCCATTTTTGTCTATAAAAGGAGTTGTAATGATCCTCCTTTGGACATGAGCTCAATTTTTGTTGACATACACTTCAAATTCTCCTACCTCTTACAGACATCCTCTTTCAACACCATTTTACTATTTCATCTCAATTTACCTCTTACAAAACATCGATTAAGTTGACAAAATCGACATAGGCATTTTTCGACGTCAACAAAAATCATTCTAGTTTAGTCAGCCATTAACCTCGTCTTAGAAACCAAATTGGTATCAATTGGAAATGGTGTCAACTTAGGTGACTTCAACAGGATCATCATCAGGTTCTATTCTTCCAATCATTTCAAAATTTGGAAAGTTGAGCTATAGGATAAAGTAGTACTTGGGAGCCAGAGCCTTGTCCTCCCTAGTTCTATTATACAAGATAATGTAATTATTGGTGCACTTTCAGTTGTTTGAGTCAATTTAGTGCTCCAACGGGGTGGTGTCTATTGGATCTCAAAGTCATATCATGATAAAGAACACAATGCAAGAGTTGGATGAGCGCATAGAAGAAATGGACTCAAAGTATAAGAAGAATGTTGGAAATCAGGATGCAACAACTCAACATGATATTTCCATCGAATTGGAGTCAGCGAAAAGGGATTACTAAAAACATATAGCAACATTGAAGGGATTCCTAAGCATAATATTTTTCAGCCAGTGGCAGAATTACCCTGTCGTAGTTCAGCATATCAATTAATAGCTTGAGTGCTGATGATGATGCAAGGATTGATGCTCATGGAGTGGCCATAAGAATAATTATTCATAAATCAGACCGTGAGTCCCCACTCCTAGACTTAGCTCTGAAAATAGGAAAGGCATTTTACGTGCATAAAATTTCTGATTTGACAACATGTACTATGTTGGGACTACTAGCAAAAGGGGAACAAGTGAAGCGTGCCCCTCATTTTCGAGAAGTAGTGCGGACGTCTATTCTATTAGGAAAAATATGGTTCAAAGTTGGCTCACAACTAAAGTGGGATTAAGAAAATTGAATCTAAAATATTTACATGGTGTACCCAATTTAGGCTACATCCGTAGGCTAGCTTTTATGTACATATTTCGGCTAAATAAGGAAAAGTTACACCAAATTCAATCTTTCAATATTTAGCATTAAATGAAAAGGCGGGCGTTAAATGCAAAGGTGTCTATTTAATGCATGAAGAAAAATTGCTTGTCCCCAAGTCAACAAAAGTGGCTTTAGTCAACACCTTCGTCATGCAAACAAATTTTTCGAACTTCATTATTACTCAAATATATGCAGACTCTTCAGATTCACTGATGGACATGAGATGTACTTGAAATTCAAGCTTCAGTATTCTCATGAGATAATTAGCGAAGAATCCGATAAGCTTGAGCCCATCAGGATCTTTCATCCAGAATAGGTGCTACTTTAAGAGAAAGTGATGGCAGACATACTTTTCTTTGTTGAGGAATTTCAGACACGCATGAGTTCTCTCGATGCGGTTCTCTATGTTTTCCAACTCCAGTTCAATCATGTACCTCCTGATGAAGAGACACAAGATGTTGCACTCTGTAGGTTGTGGTTATTCAAACGCACCTTTGTAAGTGGTAATACGTTTTCTATTTGGTTCTATCCATTTGGAAGGTTGTTATTGGCCTATTTTATTCCACACGGATCCGTGTTAGTTTGGGACTTGTTAGACCATTTGTTATTATCAAGGGCTGATGATTTGGGTTTAAATCATCCCCTAGCCACTGGACCGTCACTTTTTGAGTGATTCTTTCTTTCATCTGGTTTCTTTCTTTTGGTTCTCTTAGCAAAGGTGATTCTTGTATTGTATATTTGAGGTTTTCATTCGATTCTTGTATAATACTTAACCTTGTGGCTGTGCACTGATTGTTCAGGTCTAAGCCATGTGTTGTGCGTGATTGTTCTTGTTATGTATAGTGTTTTAGGTTATGTTTATAACCGGTAAATCTGTACATTGTGGTCCAGCTTTGAAGTTCCTGTGTTTTCATATATTAGGCTGCTTTGGGAGATCTTTATTGTGGGTCGATGATCAATAGAAAGTGTGTTATTCTAAATCTTAGTTTGGAAACTCTTGTAAATCTCTCTCTTGGAAGGTTCTTTGCATAGTGATGTGCTCGTGTTACCTCTGAGCCTCCCAGATTAGGCATTGCTGAACTGGGTGAACAATTTCTTGCGTTGTTTTTCGTTTCTGCATTTTTATTTTCTTTACTGTTGACTCACTTTATGGCATTCTTGGGTGATTAGAACCCCACAATTGGTATCAGAGTCTCGTAAGGCCGTAGTTAATGGTGTGTCAATTCGTTTTCATTTTATTGTTCGTATTGATGTGTGTATTACACTGTGCAGTTTTTCATCATTACAATTATATTTGAGCTAGGTACTGGGATACACATGGGGACTACACTGCTCTGGATATTGGCATTGGGATCTAAATACTGTTAATCACAGTATTTTGGTGAGATCATTTCAATTTACCCCTTTCAGTAATTAGTTTACAATCTAATTAAGAATCTATAAATCTGTCATTTAGTTCTTTCATAAGCTGATTTGCATGCTGAGTATTACTTTGTAACTCTGATAATATACTGAGAATTGCATGCTGGATCATTTGATTTTCTGCAATAGGAACACGTGTAGGTTTTAACTTTTGGTTATTCAATCTGAGTGTTTTGGTACCAACTATGTTTACTCAATTATTGATTGTCTTGTTCTTATTTCAGTTTCTGCATATTTTAATAGTGTTGTTGTTTCATTCAGTGTCTTGCTTACTTGTCTACACTGCACGAAAATTTTAAAACTTTTTTTGCAACTTAAGTGATTTTCAGATTGAAAACCACTTATGTCCATGAGTAATAGCCACTCTTTTATAGAATCCGTGATTGGTTCGAAGGTCGAATTGTCACAATTAGATGGAAAGGGGGATTACTCGATTTGGAAACAGAAAATGAGGGCCATATTGATCTAACAAATGGTTGCTAAAGCCCTTGATGATCCTGCAACATTTTCTGATGAATTGAAAGCTAAGGCTGACGCAATTCTAGATATGAATGAAATTGCATATAGTTCTACTATATAACATTTATCTGATGATATCGTAAGGCAAGTTGAAGAACATACTACTCCCAGGGACTTGTGGACTGATTTAGATGCTTTGTTCTTAACTAAGACATCGCCTAATAAGATCTACCTCTTAGAGAAATTGTTTAGCTTTAAGATGGATAGTGGAAAGAACTTGGAAGCTAATTTGAACGATTTAAGTATCCTCGTTAAGAGCCAAGCTCATAATGGAAAGAAATTTGATGACGAAGACCTTGCCGTAATTCTTTTTAATTCCTTACCTGATTCATTTAAGGAAATAAAGAATGCAATCAAATACTCAAGAGATGCTCTAACGCAAACAATTGTCACTAACGCTCTAAGATCTCGGGAATTGGATATTAAGAAAGAATCTAAAACTAGTAGAGAGAGGAGAGCATGTTTGTGAGAGGAATAACATAAAAGAAAGAATTCCAAATATAAGACCAAATCCAAATCAAGAGATAAAAGAAATAAGAAGTGTTACCATCGTGGAAAACTAGGTCACTTCAAGAGAGATTGCTTTGAATGAAAGAAGAAACACAAAGATCACAATAATGATGAATTGAATAATTCATCTGTAGGTTCTGAATTAGATATCCTACTTGTTATGACTGTGTCGAATGAAGAAGTTGATAATGACTAGATCTTAGATTCAGGGTGTACATTCCATATGTGTCCGAATATGTTGTGGTTTAGTAATTACAAAGAAGTTGAACACAGACAGGTGTATATGGGNTGGGTGATAATAACTCTCAGAGTGTTCTCGGTGTTGGTGACATTTCCATTAGAATGTATGATGATCTTGTCAGGCAATTGAAGAACCTTAGGTATGTCCCAAACCTTAAAAGAAATCTCATCTCATTGAGAATTCTTGAAGATGAGAGAAATACATTCAAATAAGAAAATAACACTTTGAAAGTGATGAAGGGATCTTTGGTAACTTTTAAGGGACCTAAAAGAAATGGATGGCGCTATCTTAAGGGAGAGACAGTTACTCCTCAACAAGCAAAATCTTTGACCATAATTGAAAATAATCCAAATTATGGCACAACAGAATGGAACATATAAGAAATAAGGGTTTAAAATAACTAAGTACACAAAAATACTTAGGAAAGGTATGATCGAACCACTTGAATTTTG
>CAIGRF010165341.1:0-15892 GCA_903798235.1 Fraxinus ornus
TGTGACCACCACTAAAACTTTGTGATCATCACCTCATCACTCCCTCCAACAGCATCATCGCCACCGTCGCCCCCACCACCACCACCTCCACCTCCACCTCCACCTTCACCTCCCGACAGCAACATCATCTCAAACAAATCAACACATCACAGAAACACCACCACATCCTCGCACCGATCCACCACCACCCCGACATGTACATCACCACCAACATATCAACATCAACATCACTACCAACACCAAGATCCACCACCACCGTCACCAACAAAACCACTGCACACAACCACAGAACAACCACCGTCTCAGCTCACAAATCTGCTTCGCTTCTCGCAGATCTTATAGACCACCTTGCCCACCATAGATCCAACACTACGCCGGCACAATTACAGCCGACGCTGCCAAATCGCACCTCCACCAGCGTCCAATCCAACCACAGATCCACCACCACGTTCAAAATGTACCTAATGAATTACACAATCAAGCTAAATTTCATCGAATCAATTTGATTAAAAATTTTCCCCAAATAAAGGTAAACGGGGTTTCTTGAAGGCATAGGGCTCTCCACTTCCTGATCACCAACAAATTGACTTTTCTTCTCGCAGTCAACGGTCAACTCCAATTGAAATTCCGGTGTAGCAGGTAGGTTCAGATCGAAGTCTCTTGGAGCGTGGCTGGATGCGCCACCATCAGAGGAGGTGACGCTACTTTTAGAGCTCCCACCGTCGATGGTGCCTTCGTAGTGGCGATGCTTGTGACCACCTAAAGCCTGGCCGGTAGGGAAACACTTATGGAAGATGGAACACTCGTGGAGTCTACCTCTTGGGTTGAGAGCAAATACATCAGAAGCAGTGCTTACAGTGGCCGTGGTTGTGGATGTTGACGTCGAATGATTGCCATCGTTTGAAGCAGTCGCGGTGGTGTTCTTGCGATGGCTTGCTTTATGTCCGCCAAGTGCTTGGTATGAGGAGAGTGGAGAAGAGAGAATAGAGAGTGATGGTGAAAAGAGAGAGAGAAGGAAAATGAAAATTAAAATGAAATTGATTAGGGTTTATGATAAAAATTGTACAGTTAATATTTAAAATAAAATATCTGATTTTGGAAAAGTGAAACTTTTAATCTGATTTTTGAAATTGAAACTTTAAAAATCTAGTTTGGTGTAATTTTCTCTTTTGTTATTGATGAGAACTGGGTCGGCTTGCCAAGGCATGAGAAGGTGGCCCCTGACATAGTGCAAGAATGCAAAATTACGTAAGTGGAATTTACATAGCAGCAATAGATATTTAAAGATCACACTTCATAAATTAGAGATGAAGTTTATTTGTCACTTTTCAGGTATTTAACATGTTAATTAAATATTAAATATTTTAATTAATTGATGCGCATATATCGTAAATTAAGTATTTCAAATTTTGGATTATCTTCACTTCCTTTATTTTTGAAACCTTCATTCTTCTCACACGTAACCTCCACATCCTCCACGACTCCACGATTCTTCTACATTCGATATTCCTAAATCTCCAACTTCCGGTAACTTCAACCGTATATTATCATCCTCAACTGTATATTAGCATCCTACTATATAAACATATTTTATTTACCTTATGAAACCTGTAGATTCCGAAATCAAAGTATAATGACTAAATTGAAGGGTGGAAATAAGGGAAATAAGATAGAGGAGACAACAGATAGAAGTAAAAAAATAAAAAGGCCAAAGTTCCATCAAAGAGACAAAAATCGTTTGGGTCACGCAAGAAAATGTCCACGAACAAGGTATTTTCATTTTTTTTCCTTTGTTCATTTGAGTTATATGTATGTAGTCCAAAATTGATGGATAACAAGTATTGCAATTGTGTTGGACATTTGTGACATGTATTCGATTCAATTTTAGTAGCGAAGGAAATGGGTGAGGGTTTCCATTTGAAAGTTTTGTTTTATATAAATTGATATTTTTTTATTAATGAATGATCCGTGACATACAATAGGCCATATGTGACCTATCAATTCGATTGTGACCAATGTTTTTATGGATTTGTGACCTGAATACATACCATTCTCTGTATCTGCGACAATATTTACGTGATTATATACTATTATATGTATGACTTGATTTAGTTTTCTTTTCCAATATTTGACCTGATTGTATACCATTACATGCATCAGTGATCTAATTTACTTGATTGTCTAAGATTCTATATATTTGTGACTCGATTTAATTTACATTTCCAATATGTAACTTGATTGAAAATCATCACCTGTGACTTGATTTACAGTCTCGTCTATCATTATCTATGACCTTGTTTATTGTACCATTTTAAATTTAATTTTAACATTGTTTTCATTTAAACACGTGATGCAGGTGTGAAACTTTATCATATCACAAGATAGTTGGTTTTCTGGAAAAATTACCATTACCATGACAAAGGGTATTCTAATAAACCTCAAAACATATTTAAATGAAGCCCAACAACGTATACTCATGGCAACATGCTTTGCACACTTACTGAAATGCCATGAAATTGTGGTCAAACGAATTTAATTGCATGGACTTGAGCATGATGATTTATAGTAGCCTTCTGCAGCAAAAGATTGGGTAAGTTTGTGATAAATATTTCAAAGTGTAATCAGTTAAATAAGTTTCATTAATAATAAATTGTTTTGTGTTGTTCTTCAGACACGATTGTTGTATATTAGTGATTAAATACGTCGAATACATGCTCCATGACGATAGAGAGTCCATACCGAAGAAATTTGATACTGGCAAGATTAGGCTGGATATAGCAACATTGTTCTATAAATATTGGGATATTAGGAAGCCTACAAAACGACGAAAGCTTGCAAATGGAAAGGGGATTGTTATAGAGTGATAGTTGAAAATATATTTGAAAATCAGGATGATGAAGGGATTTGTAAAGTTTATAAATATTGGCCTCATTTTATTTGTCCTTTTTCATATTGTGCGCGATTAAACTAATTGTAATGAATATGAAACTGTGGCTGTGCATTGAGATGTTGAAAACTTATTTAGTTTACCATTTGAGCAGATGTTTGAAATGTTAAATTACTTTGGTGTCACGTTTTATTTGCACTTGATAAATGTAACAAGTTTCTGGTATAATTGCACAGTTTATCTGCATAGGTTATAGATTATAACTATACGGGATATAGATTATATTGCACATGTCACATATTATATTAATTGGAGGTCACATATGAATTACTAATACCAAAGATTAAATATAAATGTTCACATATGTCTGTGAAGTGATAGCATGTCAAAAATTGATGTGCACAGCTCATAGATTCATTGTTTGCAAGTTAAATATAACTAAAAAAAGGTCACATGTCACAGAGTCCAATGCAGTGATCACATATTGTTGTCATTAGGTCACAACGTATACTACACATGTCACATTTTATTCTGCATAACTCACATGTTTCATAGTTCTCTATCCATAGGTCACGATCTACTGAATTGGTCACATTTTACAATATCAAATCATAGATTGTGCTTCATATGTCACATGATATAAATTGGAGGTCACATATGAATTACCAATCCCACAGATTAAATATAAATGTCCACATGTGTTTGTGAAGTGCTAACATGTCACAAATTGATATGTACATGTCACATATTCATTGTTTACAAGTTAAGGTCCTGTTTGGTACAGACTAAAATCGGATTTTAATCTAAGTAAAAATCAAACAATCAATATTAACCACATCTTTCTTGGGTCCCACAACTTTTCAGCCACACATTTCAAAACTTCTATCACAATTTACTAAAAATCTAATTTTAATCTCCGTCAAACACCCTCTAAATGTAACTAAAAAGAGTTCACAGATAATATGCACAAATTAAAAGACATTGAAAACATGTCACTGATTTATCTGCACATATTATAAATCAACCTATGATGAGATATACCATGATGAGAACCTTAAATTTGTGATCTAAATTGTCCGATTATTTTGAATATAACCAATTCCAGCGACAACTAATTGACCATAATTTCCGAATTGTTACCTGAATTGTTGATTTCAGCGTCGATAGATGTTAATAGGATAGATCTTCTGTGTTGTTTATATTCGGTTGTATGGTGAATTTGTATTTTAGGGAGTCGTCCGGGTTCACAAGGTAAGTGAACGCTTGATTTTAGGAAACTATTTAGTAGAACACACACACACCCCTAACTTTTGGATTTTGAAACTCTATGTCTAGAAATTAATTTAGTGCGTACTTAATATCTGAGATATGATTTTCCCCCATTAAACTGCATCATTTAGCCCATGTACGAGCTCTATTATTTCTAAAACTCATTTTTTCAAAACTTATCTTCAATTATGCATTCTCCCATAAAATAATTTTATATGTAAATTCAAATTTCTTTCATATTTTTTAATCCTACATTCGTCAAAAGATCACAATTTCAAAACGCTTTTTTCCAAAAAAAGAAAAAGAGAGAGGTCAAACAGGGAAGTAATGTTCGTAACACTATAATTTGAACGTTTGGCATCTCGTGAGACTGAAGTTTGGAAAGGACGAATATTACTTTTTTGAATTATACAAATATAATTTCAGAAACAATTTCACAATATGTTACCTCAATTATAAAACTATAGACAATTATTCTTAAATGTTAGTCAATTGGCGAGGGAATATTCGGACTCTATAAAGTGACTTGGAGTCAAGAAAATAATGAAAAATAAGATTGTTAAAATTGAAATTAAGTAGTACGATTATAAGATTCTATGATTCCAAATGATAAAATGATTCGGATGGGATAAAACATCGCAAATTTATAGGATCGTAATGGGATCATGAAATTTATCTAATGCAATACTTAAATTATTAATAATTAGTAGAATTGCCGATAGCGATATCGTCGATAATCACCAATACACCGTCAACAACGATTATCAATGATAATCACCAATATTGTTGGTCACCGATAATTCTTCGTCAGCAATCACTGATGACAGTATTATTAGAGACGTTGTCAACAATTATAGATGATACTTAATAATTGGCGATCATTGATACGTCTTCGTCGGCAATTACTGATGACAATATTATTAGAGATGTTGTCAACAAATGATACTTAATAATTGGCGATGTCCCATCAAAATTTGTTCTATTTTGTATTTTTTTTATAAGATACTTACATATATGAAATGTCTTTCTTCTTTCCTTACTATTTTGTAAATTATTTTTTAACTTTTACTTTGTGTACGGCATAATTCTCAATTAGTTTTATTAATTTATTTATTGCCGAAATTTTCTTTGTGTTATTGAACTTGTTAAATTATTTATGTTTTTAATATTAATAAAAAAAAAATTGTTCATTATCTTTAATTAATTTTTTAACGTTATTAACGCAAACAAAGTTTTTCATAAGAAAAACAGAAACAAAAATATATGAATGCTGAAAACTGGGGACAAAAACAACCATTTAACTTGTCAAATGCTCGAGTCGGTTCTGGCTAATAAAGAAACAAAGACTCCGGTTCTCGAGTCGGTTTATTTGATATCCTCCTATAAAAATAATTAATAAATAAAGTAATTGATTTGTAAATGAAGAGGTTACATGGTCATTTAATCGTACATGTTATCATCGTTTTCGTTAATGGTCATTTAATTGTACATGTTATCATTATTTTTGTTAATTAGCACGTTCGATTACACTTATAACTTGTCAATTTCGAAAGTAATGTAAAACTCCATCTATCGAGTCTACTATAATTATTTATTTCACTACTTCGATACCAAATCTCGGTGTTCGAGTCATTTGAATTTGTGACCATTGTGAATGATTTGGGTCCTTCAAGAGTTAATCGAGATGTTTGATAGCTTCTTGATTTCCTAATTGTCTAGATTCGTTTTATTGAGTTGATTTGATTGGTAGATTGAATGATTATATGACACCAATAATTTTTTTTCATAAATTCTTACCCTCACATATAAAATTTGTCTATTGTAATTGGTGTGCCACATTAACAATACAACTTATCAAACCCTTGTTTTTCTCACGTAAATATGGGAAAGCATTAAAATAGTAACACATTAATTTTCTACTTTTGACATGTGATTAAATTGAACACGAAATGGATATAACATGCAATGCAATGATACACACTTTTCTACCAAGCTAGTTTTAATCCCAATGCGTACCCAACTCCCTTAAAAACAATTTTTTACGTGTATGAATGTGTTCTACCAAAGCATTAGAAATGAGACCTTGAGAGCATAGGCGGAGTCATGGAAGGACAATTTATTTATTTTTGCAACGAATAGAAGAAATTTTCTAATGAAAAATTAAAGCATATGGTTGCCCCTATCTACGTGCCTGCTAGTGATGTATTCCGAACAATACCTTGGGTGTTTGGCCCGATGGAATTATTTCGTTAATCTCACCATAAAGTGAACTCACTATAATTTTCATCCTCATTGCTCCAGCTAAAGCCATTCTTCATAGCTGGTGGAGTTAAAAGCATCCCCTCTGCCATGCTGTCTAGCAAACTTGGCATGTTAAACATTGCCTCCTCGTCCAAGAACTCGTTTTCGACGTTCAATAAATTCAGAGGTTTTATTTCAACATTTTCACTCGAAATAATCGTCGAATTCAGAGAGTTAGAGGAAGAACAAGGAGGTAATTCCATTGATGGTGTTGCATCATTATTAGCAGCTTGAAGAGCAGCAATTTGTATATCTTTATGGGACGATGATTTGGCCCTGGGGAGGCACCAGGTGGAGTCATTGAAGTTCAAAAGAGCGCCGCCACCGCGCAGGGCCAACGCGGCCACATCGTGTGCCCTAGCTGCCATTTCTGGGGTGGCGAATGTCCCTAGCCATATTCTTGATTTCTTGTTCGGTTCACGTACTTCACACACCCATTTGCCGCGGTTCCTCTGCCGTACTCCTCTGTACACGGGGTGGCGCGTCTCCTTAAATGTCTTCCTCCCACCTCTTTTCTTATGTGCCGATGGAATATTAGGGTTTACTGCCAGAACTTTATGGAATGAAGAAGGTGATGAATCGTCTTGATGATCCATAGATATAATTAAGAAAATGAGGGTTGTCGATAAGGAACCAATGCGTTATCCCCCGTCGTAGTGGTGGATTGAGAAACCTGATGAAAAACTAAACTAGTAGTATGGGCGCAGGCGGGGAGCTTTTTATAGGGCTACGATAGCAAGCTAATTTTTGTAGTATTAGCAAAAGTAGTGATTGAAATCTATTCTAATTCTCGACGAATTCTTAAAATTTTAGACGTGCGATGCGGGGATTGTATATTAATTGGATTTATCAATGTTTGTAGTTTATGGAAGAGAACTAACTTATACATATATATATATTCTTGGTTCGTGTGTGAAAAAGATTCTTGATTGGGAAGGATCGCATAACAGAAATGTTTGAAAATGATTTTCATGATTGGGACACGACATCAATGTTTGAAGTGGAAATATTACTTAAAGAATTACGATACCCCCACGAGGTTAACAAAAATTAAAACGTGTTCTAAAGTATTTGCTGGGGAATTTGCGGACGTAGGGGTTAGGTAGGGTGGCAAAAAAAGGACGTTTGAAAAATGAATATAAGCAAAGAAGATGACGGTTTCTTGGGTTCAGACTGTGATTTTTAAAGAAAAGAGACTGTGCGTATAGAGCCTTTTGAGCCCACAAAATTTACATGGCTACTTCCCGTTTCAAATATTGTCGACAACTTTTTTTGTTAAAAAAATTAATTTATTTTTTCAGCCACCTTGATTGAAGAAAACACGTTTTTAACCCGTTGGGTCTCTCTCTCTCTCTCTCTCTCTCTCTCTCTCTCTCTCTCTCTCTGATTTTGATTTTTTAGCATACGAGTTTTCAATCAACAATTTGATTTGGTGGGTGTTTGGTTAAAATTAGATTTGTAGATTGTGATAGAAATTTTTGAAATGTGTGGTTGAAAAGTTGTGGAACTCAGAAAGATGTAGTTAATATTAGTTGTTTGACTTTGATTTATATTAAAATTCGATTTTAATCCGAAACAAATAGAGCCTTAATTGGTCTCTCAAAATGTTACACGTCTCACGTGACGTGCTATTTTAAGAATGTAATGTACAAACACTAAAACTAGAATTATGTGGACTTGGGGAAATTAGTGATAGTGGAGAAAGAAGAATATTGTATTTATTTCATATTTTTTATAATTGCAATCTAGTTCTAGGGTGACTAAAACAAGATTAATGTGGATTATCACATTTAAATTATAAGAAGAAAACATTTTGATATATTTTAAAATTCATTTTTCATGTTTTATTTAATTTAAAAGAAGAGCGTACTCATTCTTTTATCAAATGTTCTTCACCATGTGAGGTGGAGATTATCAATTAACAAAGTTTTGGACGGAATCAGCGAGTAGGGAATGTTGCAACAATAACACGACCTAAATTTAAAGCAATTTTTTATGTTTTAAAATTTTGTACAAGTTACTAAGATCTGCGAGTCTTCATTTTATGTATACAGTCAATGTTACCATGTTGGTTTAGCAGTGGCAAATAGGTCGAATTGCTCGCGGTCTTGGTTTGTCCTTACTAGGACGTCCTTGAATAATTCGAGCTCATTTTGAGATAAGCCTTGAGTTGAGTTGAGCTGATCAGCACTCTCTCTCTCTCTCTCTCTTCTCTCTCTCTCTCTCTCTCTCTCTCGAATCGACTCATTTTTTACTCGTTTTATTAATTTCTTTTATAAAAATGAGTTGGCTTTGAGCTCGTGGATGGCTGACTCGACCCATTAGATGCTGGCTAGGTTCAGCCCCAACCACCCCTACGTCGGTACTAAAATGATCCAAATTAAAAGTCAATATTATGGTCTGGATCCCACCTCCACTCATCATCAAGACATGAACTGCATTTGACCCAAATTATGTTTATATATGAGGTAAACATGGGCGGACATTAAACGTTTGTTCACGAATCTAAGAATTTCATATCTCACTTCCTAGGGTCTAGTTCTCTCTCTCATTCTTTGCTTTGTAGATCTTTGACATGATTTAGGTTATTTTCTAAATTGAAGTTCGTTAGACGAATTTCAATGTTAATAATCCTAAATAAGTTGCTCCAAAATTATTATTTTTGTATGACAGTTGGTTTGAGTTTTCTCTCAAAATAAAAAGTTCAATTATTATTTTGGATTTGTCAAATTTTATCACTAATTCTTTGTTAAGACGAATACGTCTTTTCTTGTGGTTGCGACTTAGGGGAAAAAAATAATCCTATTCCAAATTTATAGGAGTAAAAATAATTTTACTACATAAATAAAAATGGTGTATATGGCCCGCCCCGGTCTTTTCACAATTACTCAACGTTTGCCACATTTGTGGTGCACAGCAATACATATATTTCATCTTCTTTGACCAATACTACCATTGGACAGAAGTAACATTTAGGCACATTTTATAAGATGGACGATGGACACGGCACAATAACTAATAAACATTTTACACGCCGTTCTACTTTATGGAAAATTATACTTTTACCTAATAATTTACCTAATCTTTTTTCGAATCGACAAGTGGCGGACCCCTATTGAGGGCGCCTGTGGACATTTAGGCACATTTTATAAGATGGACGATGGACACGACACAATAACTAATAAACATTTTACACGCCGTTCTTCTTTATGGAAAATTCTATTTGTACCTAATAATTTACGTAATCTTTTTCCGAATTGACAAGTGGCGGCCCCCTATTGGGGCGCGCGCCTGTGGGTAAATTTTTAGCTTGGTCCCTTCTTTATTATGTCTAATCCTATCTGATTTAACGTATCAAACAAGTTTTCTATTATGGACTCGTGTGCAACAAAATGTTGATTTCTATCTTTCAAGTTTAGTTCAAGAATAAACGGACCGAATTGGTCATGTATAAGAATGGCGACTTAATTTTTGATGCACCTTGTTAGCTCTTTATACATGGCTCGGCCTTAGCCTCTCGTCCTAATTCAACACTTTCTTCTTCCATACTTTATTCTTCGTGGTTTCCAAAAAGGATGTGAAATCGAACAAGAAGAAACAAAACGATTATCGTAATGATTGTTGCACATAGAAGGAAAAAAAAAAAGGAAAAAGAAAAGATCGAAGATATCTTACCTACTGTTTCTCATAAAAGTCACATTCCATGTAACCACTATGAGACATGATGTCTATTATGAATTGTACTCTGTCGGTATGGCATCGGTGTTGTTGGTGATTATTATTAACTGAATTTCTGCAACATGGAACAAGGACATGCTCACCTTTCTTTCGGTCTCTTGTGGCCTTTCTGTTGGTATGACTAGCGGTATTGGCGGCGATATCGATGTTAGGCAATTCATTGTTGGATCAAATTCCGACGGAAAGAGTAATGGTTATCAAAGGTGGTGGTGATGGGTTTAAGGTGGAGATGCTCCTAGCATTACTATCTCTAAACAAGCTCTTGTTTGGTACCTATTATTTTCAAAATATATTTTTTTCTATCTTATTATCGAGTTTCAACCACACATTTTTCAATAAAATAATATCATACGCAAATTCAAAACTTTTTTATTTTTATTTGTTAACCACACATTCTCCAATAAAATACTATTTCAAACTGCATTTTGGGCAAACAATGAGAATCGAACTGGCACTATAAAATCATCAGATATGAAATTTCGTATGTTTTTCTTATTCCGAAATAGGGCAGTTAGTAGAATAGGTCAAGTGGGAACTGATTCGTTTATGTTTTCGAAGTAAGTTCGCCTAGTTTTTGGTTTTAGCACCTTCGATATATAAGCACCTCTTTTCAATGCTAAGCGCAAAAGGCTATGGTGGATTTGAGGTGGTTGTGGATTTGAGGTGATGGTGAGGGTTAGGAATTTGAGGTGGCGACGATGATTTTGATTGTGCCGGAGTTAAGAGTGTGATGGGATGAAATGTAGAGACGAGAGTGGTTGTGACTAGTTAATTGAGTAGTTTGGAACTAATAAATAATTTATGACTTACTGAAATATGTGATTTGAGATGATATATAATTGTGACCCACAAATTTCGATTTTGAGTGATTTGTGATTATGTAACCTTAAATTGGATGTTATTGTGACTGTGACTTGTTTAATTAAAGAGTGATTGTGTGATTGAAAAATTTGCACAAGTTTTTATTTATTAAAAATGTATTTTAAAATATTTGCAGTTATGCATTTTTTCCTATATCATTACCCAATCACTATATGCCCATGTTTGACCACCATTGTGTATGTAAAATGAAGTTTTGAATTGTGATTTTTTGGAGAATGTGTGATTATAAAGTAGAAAAAAGTTTTGAATTTACGTGTAGAATATTTTATTGTGTGAATGTGTAATTGAAAATGAGTACATAGAAAAAATAGTTTGTAAATAATAGTTGTCAAACATGAGCTTTAGTAGCCCAACTATTTATTGTTCCCACACATTTCACAAGTCAGTATCCCAAGCCCGAACATACATCTCATCCCAACAATAGCCCAATCCACATGCACCAATAGCCGTTTAGTCCCAACCCAGATCCACATCAGCCCGTCAAACACCACATGCTGCACTATTCCGTTGGATAATCCATCTATTTTTTTTCATCAGCACAAAAGTTTCTTTCACTGGTGTTTCACTCTCATATGGATCGAACATGTTTGGACAACATGATCTTCAAACTAGGATGCTCGCCTTTGCACTATATGATATGTTGGAAAAAAAAAATAACGTACACAAATTATATTCAAATAACATACTTTTTACATGCATAAAATCGGACGGAATTTCGATTTACCGAAACTGAATACGAGAAATGCATGATTACGAAATTGATAGAGGCAGAGTTCAACTCTTTCTACTTAAAATGATTAGCCCCGTATTGGTGCTAATGATTTTTCGATATTCGTCACTCAAGATATAACATTCATGTCCTGCAATAGGAGCACTCCAAATTACATAGACTAACGAACCTAATGATGTTTTTAAACCCTCTTTATATGAAACTCGATTCAAAATAAATGCAAAAATTATTTTGAATTGGTTATACATTAATATTATAATGCAATCACGAAGTGAATGGATTAATTATGGAAAATTTCAAACTTATAGGTCTACATAGTTGTTGAAAATTTATGTATCAAAAGACACGGCCTATGGAAGTGATACATCTATTAAAATTAGTCTCCATATTTAAAGAGACATATCTATTGAAAAATAGTCATTTTAAAGTCATGATATTTCGTATGGAAATACANTTGGTTATACATTAATATTATAATGCAATCACGAAGTGAATGGATTAATTATGGAAAATTTCAAACTTATAGGTCTACTTAGTTGTTGAAAATTTATGTATCAAAAGACACGGCCTATGGAAGTGATACATCTATTAAAATTAGTCTCCATATTTAAAGAGACATATCTATTGAAAAATAGTCATTTTAAAGTCATGATATTTCGTATGGAAATACACTTTTTTGAACCAATGGTTCTAGAATAATAATTTTTCAATAATTCACGTATTTTTAAATTTGATTTAATTTCTCATTCACCAAATTATAACGATATTCACTTAAATAACTATTTTAAAATGGGTTAAGACCAATTTTCTATGCAAAACTCCAACAAGATATCCATATTCTGTTTAGTTGAAAGTTTTACTTTTATTCAGTTGATTGACTTGTTAATAAAAGCACAAAAAAATCTGTTTTTTTATGTTTTATTTATTACGTGACTTTGTTTTTGAAAATTAAAAGTAAAAGAAAAAAAACCATCTTTTAATAATTTCTTTGTTTAACTAATAATTTCTTTGTTTAACTAAAGAAAAAAAAAACAGTGCTTTGTTTTGTTTTGGTCATTCGAAAAAGAATAAAAAAAATCAAATCACTTTGACTTGGCTTTTAGATATTTTATTCCCATTTTGTGCATATATTAAGATCATCTTCAATCTGCACCAAAATTTGAGGTAAATTTTGCATCATTTCACATCAAATTTTGCACAAAAAAATTTGTTTCCAACCCATTATACCAAATGAAATGTGTTTAATTATTTTATTCATTCTTTGATTCTTTACAACTTATTTATTTATTTATTTCACAACTACATACCTTACTAAATAAATAATTACATTAAATTAAAAAAAATATTGAATCCATTAAAAAATTTAAAAAAATGTAGTATAATTAATAATACTCGATTTCGTCTTAACTTTAAATAATCGTGTTTGTTACATTTTAAAACTTTTTGAGTATTTTTATTTTAATTCATTCCTTAATTGTTATTGATTACACTATTAAAATATATTGCAAATAATAATAATAATAATAATATTTAAAAAAAAGAAAGAAAATTAACGTACACAAATTATATTCAAATAACATACTTTTTACATGGATAAAATCGGACGGAATTTCGATTTACCGAAACTGAATACGTAAAGTAGAAACGAGAAATGCATGATTACGAATTGATAGAGGCAGAGTTCAAATTTTTCTACTTAAAATGATTAGCCCCGTATTGGTGCTAATGTTTTTTCGATATTCATCACTCAAGATATAACATTCACGTCCTGCAATAGGAGCACTCCAAATTACATAGACTAACGAACCTAATGATGTTTTTAAACCCTCTTTATATGAAACTCGACTCAAAATAAATGCAAAAATTATTTTGAATTGGTTATACATTAATATTATAATGCAATCAAGAAGTGAATGGATTAATTATGGAAAATTTCAAACTTATAGGTCTATATAGTTGTTGAAAATTTATGTATCAAAAGACACGGCCTATGGAAGTGATACATCTATTAAAATTAGTCTCCATATTTAAAGAGACATATCTATTGAAAAATAGTCATTTTAAAGTCATGATATTTCGTATGGAAATACACTTTTTTGAACCAATGGTTCTAGAATAATAATTTTTCAATAATTCACGTATTTTTAAATTTGATTTAATTTCTCATTCACCAAATTATAACGATCTTCACTTAAATAACTATTTTAAAATGGGTTAAGACCAATTTGTTGGAAATTTCGTATCGAAAATTGGTTGTGACCAATTTAAATGATTTAAGCGAAATTCGTTGTTTGGTGAATGAGAAATTAAGCCAAACTTAAATCGCTTAATACTTGAAATTGTTGGAAAATTATGTAGAATATTGTGGAATATTCTAGAGATGATGTAGATGAAAAGATGTGTCTTTTCATATGGATCATGACCTTTGGAGATCATGACTTTTGGTGTGATTACTTTCCAATAATTATGAATATTAATTCAAGAGATGTGTCTCTTGGTATGGTTGTGTCTTTTGACAAGCCTTTCCAATTTCTATATAAGAGATCCCACATGTTTGAATTTTATAAGGAGAAAAATAGGAAGAATAATTTTGATAGTTTCATATCATTCCATTCATGTTTATAATTTAGGATGCATAAACACTTGCATCAAAATCATGGTTATGGTAGAGAGGGAACTCCGTTCNGGCCGGATTCACTGGTCTGCTTGGTGGAATCATCAATTCCTTTACCATCCAAATCCAGACAGATCATTGGCAATTTGTTCACCTTCAAGGCCGTTGTGAGTTCCAACTGCGTCAGATTTGGTAGAAATTGTGCTTATCTTTGCTTTTTCATCATTGTGGGACTTTGGGTTTTATCCCAAAAAGTTAGTCTATTGGTGATTAACTCAAATCCTTTATGAACCGAAATATTCTCATGTCTAGATGATGTGGAACTTATATTTACACATCTCCAATGGTGTTATAAATACACGAAATTGCTTGAATTGCAGGAATACAATGTCTCTATTGATTTCTATTGGTCCCCATTGCTAGTCGAATCAAACTCTGATGATCCAGCGAACCACAGTTTACCAGACAGAATTGTTAGAGTTCAAGCAATAAAGAAGCATGCCAGGCATTGGACTGATGCAGATATAATCATCTTCAACACACATCTTGTTGGAAATTTCGTATCGAAAATTGGTTGTGACCAATTTAAATGATTTAAGCGAAATTCGTTGTTTGGTGAATGAGAAATTAAGCCAAACTTAAATCGCTTAATACTTGAAATTGTTGGAAAATTATGTAGAATATTGTGGAATATTCTAGAGATGATGTAGATGAAAAGATGTGTCTTTTCATATGGATCATAGATTTAAGCGGAATTCGTTATTTGGTGAATGAGAAATTAATCGAAACTTAAATCGCTTAATACTTGAAATTGTTGGAAAATTATGTAGAATATTGTGGAATATTCTAGAGATGATGTAGATGAAAAGATGTGTCTTTTCATATGGATCATGACCTTTGGAGATCATGACTTTTGGTGTGATTACTTTCCAATAATTATGAATATTAATTCAAGAGATGTGTCTCTTGGTATGGTTGTGTCTTTTGACAAGCCTTTCCAATTTCTATATAAGAGATCCCACATGTTTGAATTTTATAAGGAGAAAAATAGGAAGAATAATTTTGATAGTTTCATATCATTCCATTCATGTTTATAATTTAGGATGCATAAACACTTGCATCAAAATCATGGTTATGGTAGAGAGGGAACTCCGTTCTAGTTCGTTGGTCTAAGCCATTTGGAGTGCTCCTATGGCTTGACGTGGTCGTTGTATCTTGGGAGATGATTGTCAAGAAACCGTTAGCACCGATGCGGGGCAAATTCATCTTAAGGACAAAGTGTCAAACACTTGCCTCGACCGATCGCATCACTTACATCTCATCTTTCTTTTTCCGATTTCATTCTAATTTAGTATTTTGATTTCGAAAAGTAACTAATATTTTTTTGATTTCATATTAAGGTTTGAATTGAAGAACAACTTGCGTTCACTCATATTGGGAAGTGATGAATCCATATTCATATATTCGAAGT
>CAIGRF010165403.1:6848-41474 GCA_903798235.1 Fraxinus ornus
TAGGTTTATATTTGTGATGGAATAATAATTTATTTTATTATAAAGTGTAATAAAAACCTAATGATGTAATTTTACTTGAGGCTATTTAAGTAAATAAGAAAAAGATAGTAAAAATTGTGGTTCACTTAATAAAACTTGTAGTGGTAATAATTACTGTATCGAAAATTGATGTAAAAATTAAGAAAATCATTTATACGTAATAAAAAAAGGACAAAGATAGTGGGTTGGTGTAAAATTGATTGGATGGTTTGATAAAAAAAAAAAAAAAAACACACACACACACACATAGTCATTGTCTATCACACCACCTTGTCACCTTCATTATTGTCATTCTGTCTGTCATATTATTCGGGGTAGATACCTTTGTCGCCAAAGAGATGCATAGTTGATGTGATTACAAGGAAAAATGGTATAATTGGCCCTCAGCCAATTGTCTAGCAATAAGTTGGTTTCAAACTCTCAAAAATGAGAATGTTAAATTTTATTTTATTTTTTTGTTCCATAATTGAAAGAAATGTCATGGTCTTTGTTAAATATTCACGACCCTTGAAAATGTGTGCATCATTTTAATTTTTCATCACCAACAGAAGTTCATAAAATTGAAGTATCGTGTGATTTAGTAACAAAAGTTTGGACAGTTTTCATAATTGGTTGAGCGTGCAACTATGATGAAGGTTGAAGAACAACGTTACAATTTTCTTATAAATTTAATATAAATCCAAACTTTGAAGCCGATATCGTAAAATAATAACTAGAACAAATAGGAGGTTATCATTTCAAAACTTGAAAAGAAAAACGAGAAAGAAAAATCCTTCGTTGATTCAATCTACTCTATTTAGTTAACAAACATTTTTAATAGAAAAAGTTAGAAAGAAAGAGGGTAATTAGCAAGGTTTTGAACAATCGTTTTGTGCCTTTCGGTTCAATTTTAAACAATAAAAAGCAAATAAGCAAGAATTCAAAACTTGAAGGAGTTAATTGAAATTAAGAAAAATGCATAGTAGTATAGTAGAGATCGTTGAACGATCATTCTTAAAGTCAACAAAATATCATTTTTATCTAAGAACGGAACACGATACAACACCACCAGTACTCAAATTCAACGAGATTAAAAGTCAACACAAATTTGGAACCAGAAAAAAGGTGCTAGTTATTGAAAATACATTCATGAATCTCACTCCAGTCACTCTCAAATTCTAGCAGAAACAAGGTATTCCACTCTCAAGAAATAAAGAATATTAAATGGTGAGAAAAATAATTTTGAATTAATCAATATTCACCGGCGAGTTTTCAATTAATATAGGTTTTGGGCCCTCATCCTGCACCGGATAAAGGTTTTGTTTCTGGGTTTTCGCCGCCGGCGAGTTTCCGACAAGGGCTTGAGAGGTCAAGCCATATATGGTGGATTCTCGGATGCCGGAAATTACTGAGGAAGGCTGCTGTGCAGTACACGTTTCTCTTACACCAGATAAAGATTTTGTCACTGAATTCTCACCGCTGGTGAGTTCCCGACGAGGGTTTGATCGGCCGAGTCATGCTCTGGATTCTCAGCTGCCGGAAATTACGGAAGAAGGCCGCTGTGCCGTACACGTGGCAGTCGGAAAGTCTGTGAAGAAGTCCGTTGCTTTGCTTGAGTGGACTTTTAGGACGTTTGGGAGCAAAGAAATTTGTATTCTTCATGTTTATCGACCTTCGCCGCTAATTCCCACTCTCCGTGAGCCTTTCACAGTTTATTAAAGATAAAATTGACGTATTTTAGCACGGGCCAACTTTCTATTAATTTACTAGAACTGGCTGCAAAATATGTTTTCTTTGTTCTATATTGCTGTATTCGTTGTTGTTATTCATTACGATTTGCGTGTTACGTTGCTTGAATATGTTATGCAGTGGGGAAACTGCCGGCAAGTCAAGCAAATCCTGAAATGGTGGCTGCATTTAGAAATGAGGAGAAAGAGGAGACAACAAAGCTGCTATGGAATTACCTGATAATATGCAGCAAATCGAAGGTATATTTAGTCCCAAATCTTAAGAGTATAAAATTATTTTACATCAGTACTTGAAGGCATTAGATTACAAGATTATTTCGTTCATCAAACTTCCGTTATTCTGTTAAGGTGACAAAGGTTTGCAATTTTGTAGTGTATCCCTTTTTCCTTTCGCCATGAGTAACATTTCCTTTTATGGTGAGTTCTGCCTTTGGACACCATTATCAATTTAATTTACTTGAGGAAATGTAACAATGTTGCAGGTTAAGGCAAGGGTTATTACAACTGAAGCTGACAAAGTTCCAAAGGGGATTGTAGATTTAGTAAAGATACACGGCATTAAGAAACTTGTTATCGGAGCTATCCCAGAGTAAGTGTTTATTCTCCTCTTTGGTCCAAGTCTCTATACTTGCTAACCAACTCAACACTGCATTGTGTAATCTGAAAACTTGTTTGCTTTAAGTTTCATAGTACCGTATTTATGATTCTTGAATGTTCTGAAAACTTATACAGGCTAATAGTACAAGTTCCGGTTGACTCTGCGTATGATTCTAATAATGATGGAAAATATTAGAATTTTTTTTTTAAGTGTTCAACCCTAACCATTGATGTAGTTTGGTGAAGGGGAAAAGGAGCTCGTGCAAAGCAAGCCATGCTGCAAGACACATTCCTTCTTATTGTGAGATAAGGTTTGTCAACAAAGGAAAACTCATCTGGATGAGACAAGCTTCTGAAAGCTCAAACTTTGTACCAATCTGTCGACCACCTCCTGCCTATGCACAAAATTTTAGATTTCAGTCTTTACATATTGACAAGAATGAGGTTGTTTTCCATCCAGAAACTTTGTTCTACCTCTGCTAGAAATCACTCTGATCTGGGATAAAAATTGGGTACAGGATCAAACAACTTCACCATGCATTGAAAGTTCACGAGATGTGTTTCATCGTCAAGATGTATCTACTTCAACAAGCTCCAGCTTGGATTCTGACTGCACTTCAGGTGCTGAACCAAGAGTGTCTTCCATCTTCAGCACAAATGCCGAGGAAGAGAGCTTATATGGTCAACTGGCTGAATTAGAAATGGAAGCTGATGAATTGAAAGATGAATCATTTCTAGAGCTTTCAAAGCTCAAAAAACTGGAGACTAATGCTGTGGAAACTGTCAATAAGGTGAAATTATAATCAGTGTACATCATTTTTTCACAAAGTTTCGATGATGTAAAAGGGCGGCTATGCTATTAAATTTTAATATAAAAACATCGTTCTATGGCTTCTTAGGCCAAAGCTTTGGAAATTGCTTATTCGGAGGAAGTCAAACTCCGAGAAGAAACTCGGGATGCACTGAGAGCTACAATACAGGAACAAGAAGAGATTGTAGAGGAGAGGGAGAAAATAACTTACGAGCTACAGAAAACCATGCGGAATATAGCTGTTTTGGACAGTCGGACACGGGAAGCAAATCGTCGGCATGAAGAAGTTGCTGGAGAATTGGAGCTTATTCAAGCTTCAATTGCAACTCTGCAAAAGGAAAAGCAGAAACTTCAAAGGCAGAAGAACGAAGCCACACGATGGCTTGACAGATGGAGAAGTCATGGACGATATGGAGATGCAGATCCCAGCAAACCTTTTTGGCTTACAGGAGATGCTTCTGAATTGGCCGAATTCTCCTTGTCAGATCTGCAGGCTGCAACCTGCAATTTCTCGGAGAGTTTTAGGATTGGGCAAGGAGGGTATGGTACTGTGTACAAGGGGGAAATGTTGGACAGGACAGTTGCCATTAAGAATCTACATCCTTATACTATGCAAGGGCAAACTGAGTTCTACAAAGAGGTAAACCAGAGCTCTTCTTTCTTATTTAATGTGCAAGTGTAATCATTAAGATAGATTTTTTTGACTTGTGATGAAAATGAAGGTTCAAGTTCTTGGCAAACTGCGACATCCTCATCTCGTGGGTTTAATTGGAGTTTGTCCAGAGACCTGGTCTCTTATATACGAGTACTTGCCAGGTGGTAACCTACAGAGTCGCCTTTTCCACAACAGTATCAATAGCCCGCTAAACTGGAAGATTCGAGCAAGAATCATAGCTAACATTGCAAGTGGACTTTTTTTCTTGCACTCTTCCAAACCAGAAAAGCTTGTACATGGTAATTTGAAGCCGGAAAATGTCCTCCTCGATTCAGAGAACAGCTGCAGAATAAGTGACTATGGGGTTCGTATGCTCATACCAAACAAAACCCTCCGCTGCCCAAGTTTCCGTCATTGTGCTGAATCAATTGGTGCTTTCACCTATCAAGATCCTGAATTTCATAGAACTGGAACCCTAACACCAAAGTCCGACATCTACTCGTTTGGATTAATCATGCTTCAGCTACTCACAGGAAGAACTCCAGCAGGTTTAGTGAGTGAAGTGCGCAGGGCTGTATCCTGTGGGAAAGTAGCATCCATATTAGATTTATGTGCCGGTGAATGGTCAACATATGTGGCTAGGAGATTGGTGGACTTGGGATTGCAATGTTGTGAATCGAACAGTAGGGATAGACCTGAACTGAGTCCAACCCTCGTTAGGGAGCTGGAGCGCCTTCCTGCTCTAGAAGAGCAAGCAGTACCATCTTTTTTCTTATGCCCGATACTTAAAGTAAGTAGTGCTTTTATGCAAGTTGGTAGCATATGGTATAGCAATAATTTGCGTGCTTAGAGTAATGAAAGTATAGTTTCATGAAATTCTATTAAGATGAATTTTAACACTTGGTTTCTTTCAGGAAATAATGCATGACCCTCAGGTGGCAGCTGATGGATTCACCTATGAGGGAGAGGCATTGCGTGGTTGGTTGGAAAATGGCCACGAGACTTCTCCAATGACGAACTTGAAACTGAGTCACTTAAATCTCACTCCCAACCATGCATTGCAAATTGCCATTCAAGATTGGCTCTGCAAATTTTGAAAGTGATATCCCTCTCACTACACGGATCATCCTTGTTGCTTAACTTGTATTGTCGTGTATTTCAAGTTGTATACATGTACATTGAGATTATGCTAGAACATGGTTGTTGGCATCTTTCGATATTAATAGTGTTAGGCAATGTATTACTGTTGAAATGTAGTGTTAAAAATAAAATATATATATAGGGAGTCTTTTTTTTCCTGAACTATGATTGAGATTGTTTTTTATTTGGAATAAGATTTATTTTGTTTTAATTGAGGTCGTCCTCTGTGTTCTGGTGGATCTGCGCAACTTATGTTCGCCATTTTCAAGTATTTAATTTCATCAATTTTAGGGGGGTGTTTTCTTCCCTGAAAACAATAAAGATTGGGGACTTGAAAACGAAACATTGTATTCTAAACATACAGCGATATGTTATCGAGATTCTGAGTTCTTGAATTCTCGAGTTTACAATCCGAGGGCTACTTAAATCTCAAAATCCTGAGATGGGAGCCTACTGAATTAAACTAAAACCATTCCGCCTAATTTTCAACATACCTGTGGCATATCAGCAGTTGAAAGCAGTGACATAGTTGTCTGAATCTCAGCATCATTGAAGGGATGATCTTCCATGGGCATATTAATCTGAGGCTCGGGTTTCTGCTCGTCCAGTAGGGGCTTCGACTCTGCCACGCACTTCCAGCTTTGGTCGTTCGACTCCCCCAAGACAACTCCCTTGTTGGGGGCCATATTCTCTTTCGAATTTATTCGAGGATTGTCATTCATTGCTGGGATAGTTGGGTACGAGGGCTTCTCATGTTTTATTTCGTCCTTGTCATCTTCTTTCGAGACTGAAAATAAATCATCCCGATTTCCATGTTCATTAAACTGCGAATTGCATTTATCAAATGTTCTGTTTGATGATTCCTGCAAAATTTCTTGGCCTGATCGAGTCTTATAGCTGAAACTACCAAACCCTTCGATCCCTCTTGAAATCTTTCTGGCTCTATCCCTTTCTTCCTTCAAAAGAGGTCCTTTCTCTAGCAATTTCAATACCCTGTCAGTTTTCTTCCTCACATTCAGACCCCAGTTAAATCTGAAATAGGTAAACCAAAAAATATTATGATTTTCGAAAAGTAAATGAACTTGTTTTTTAGCTTTTGGCTAATCGGGTGAAAGCCTATTCTCATTTTCATTTATATATAGGAAGAGCTATTACCCTTTTTCATCTACATGTTGAAAGCTTTCCATTTCCCTAATTACATCTCTATCAGTTTGAAACTCCTCTGCAACACTCTCAGGCCCATGAGTCAACAAGTGTTCTAGCAAAATCACAGCATTATATGATGCCCTCCAGTTTCTTTTATCAAATCTCGCCAATCTGAAAAACAATTAAAAACCGAACCTAACTATAACAAGATCAAATTGTACTGTCAAATAAATCCAGAGAAAACGGAGATTCAAATAAACCTTTTGTGCAGGATCTCGACGATTCTCCAATAATCATCGACTTCAAAAGCTGCCCTGGATATGATCTTAAGAGTACGAGCATCTGCTCCTCCTGGATTTCCATTTGTAGCTTCTTCTGCCAGTCTTTGACAACAAAAAAACAGTGCAAATCATCACACACATCGCATCAGTTCATCTTTATAGCATTGGACATGATAATAAATTATTGTTTTTTCGTTAATCCTATATAGCACTATCCATTCAGATCTTCATAAAAACTTTGGACAAAAAGGAGTGATCAAAACTTACAATTGTGCTGGTGTAACATCGGTCAAGGCCAAACGGGCAGTCTTGATCTTCTCCTTGAGAAAAAAAGAAGCCTGTTTCTTGAATTCATTGAAAATTGGTGCATTCTTCATATTTCCACTGTTGCTAATGCTGCCTAGGATTGACATTTTCTTGGAAAAAGTAGTATGGCCAAACCAAATGAACCACCCTACCCTATCCTGCTTAGCTAATCCACAGAGACAACCACCCTATATTATATTACACCTGTTTTATATCCATTAATGAAATGAAAATATTGACATAAGAAAAAGGGACGATAGCCACTTGGTTTTGTGAAAGGATGACCATTTCAAAGTGTGATAAGAGTGTATGTCTATTGTATGTATTGTTCGAGAGTGACATCATGGAAGTCGGACTTTCCAATGTATAAAAGAACACGTGGAAAGATTTGATGAGGTTTTTTGAATATGATTCATTGATTTTAAGGTATTAAAATGTATCAAGTCAACATCATATTTCAGCAATGGAAATCCGGGCTTTCAGGTTTGAATTTGAATTTTTCTAGTTTTTTGTTGCATTGTATCCTTTCTCCAAAAGTATTGTCCAACATATCCCTAGCCTTCTTGGCCTTCTTCAACCCCAATTAAAAGTTGAATTTAAGAAGTTAGCTTAGTTCATGATGTCCTTACAGAAGAAATTGCTTACAAACATGGCTGGTAGGATGCTAGCAAAGTTTGCTAGTTTTGGAGTCAAATTTTAATTAAACGATGCACCCCCGTGCAAACATCACACATACGTCAAGTTTCATGTTGATGGCAAAAAGATGATGTGAATAGCACCCTTTAATCAACTTTATATTTTCGAAATAATACCTAAAACATCAAAGAAACGGTGAATCTAGTTGAACTCTTGCCCGACAATATAGGGGTACAATGGTCGATCGAATACCCTCCTCGAGGTCGGAGTTAAACGACTCAAATGTGGTACTGAGAATTTCCATATTTTATTGCTTACCCCCATGGAACAAAGAATGGATCCTTTTAGGTTAAAAATGGTCGACATTTGCCTTGTCACATCAAATAAGGCTTAGTTGATTTTATTGCCACAATCAACTTTAAGAATGAAGCCAATTATTAAAACAATTGCCCTTCTTGTTTCCTGGAAGTTGCTGTGGGGGGAATGATGGGACAGAGGAAGGAGTTCCAATGTTGCATAATTGAAATTGAGTTCTTTCATTCTTTGAATCTGCCATCTAAATTTATGATTTTTCCCTAATCCACACGTATTATTTCTCTAATGAGATACTAAAAAAATGAAAAAAGAAAAGCACGAGACGCTCCCCCAACCCCAACCCCAACACTACCCCCCACTACCATCCATCGCGTTCAATCTCGCCCTTACCCCCATCCCATCCACGAAAGTGGTTGGAGTATGGATATAGGAAGAGAGCACGACTAGGGTCGACATGGGTAAGGGTGGCAAAAGGATTGAGTAACTCGCCGGTTTGACTCGTAGAAGTTTGGGCTCGTTTCGAGACGAGTCTAGCAAGGCTCGGCTCGTGGGAGTGGCCCATGAGCCCAAAGTTCACGAGCCCACGAGCTTGTAAAAATTGTGAACAAAAAAGTCAAAAAAAGAAAAAAAGAAAAGAAAATTGAGCTCTTGGGCTCATCTCGTGCTCGACTCGTGTTTGAATGAATCGAGCTCGTGGGTACATGGGCAGAACTGGCTTGGCTCGACCCATTGCCACCGCTAACATGGGGGTTGGATATTGATGTTACAAAAAATTGCATGTAGGGTTGGGCGTGGGTTTGATTGGATTGGTTTTGAGTCCAACACAAACACAACCCAACATGTTCAGTTTGTTAATAATTCAAACCTAAACCAACCTATTCACGGTTGAAAATCAACCCATTCCAAACTAACTAAACTCGGGTTGGTTTGGTTTGAGTTGGGTTGATTGGTTTGGAACTGAGTCCCATTCAAGTTGGATCCAATTATTCTTTTGTTGGACAATTTTTTTATAGGTACAATGGTTGAGAGTTTTTTCAATTTGGACCAATTTCAGTTAGATTAAAAAGGGAGATTTGAAAGGCTTTAAGTTGATTGAAGTTTGATCGATGGTCATGGGGTTAAATTCTATTCCAATAAAACAATATAAATTAAAAATATTTAGAACCTTTTAAATAGATTATATCATGATCAAATTAAAAACATATTAAATCAATCTAAATACATGTTGAATACATGCATATTATACATATTGAATAAAATGAATTTAACCTTAATACTAAAAATGTAAATCTCCTCCTCCAATCTAAGTGTTTAGTCAAGAATTACGTCAAAAATCGAGTCGAAAAGTCGAGGCACGAGCAGCAATATACGTAGCTTTTCTTTTCCTATTTTTCTTCTCCTCTCTTTTATTGTTTATTAATTAAAATTCAGTATTATCATTTTACCCTTCAAAAGACTAATAAGCCTCGTGAATGAAAGATTGAGGACAAAACCATCTATCGAGAACCCAAATGCTACAAATTCAAAATCTTGGGGATCCAATTATCAGAAATTGAAAGTTGAGGACTTGGTATATTTTGGAAGATTGAGGACTCTTAACAATAATATTCACTTGTTGTGTGTTTAAAATATAACTACTATAAATTTTATGTTATGGGAAAGAATAGAAAAATATGGTAATATGAAAGTAAACAATCACAAACACGAGAACACAATAATTTACGTGGAAAAAGTCGCATGCAAAGGAGGATAATTCAATATATGATGAGAGAATATAATGATTTTGTATTTTCAACTCGTGTTCTATTACAATGAAGACCCAATTATATATAGAGTACATGTAAAACCCTAATTATAATGTTTTAGATGTAAAGAGAATCATAAAAATCGTCAAATCGCAAAACAAGTCGTGTGTCAGATAACACCAAATCTCGAGTTGCACGCGGCACTCGAGCGCCCAAGTTCGCGATATGCAAGCTGCGGGCAACACTTCATCCTAGCGCTCAGACGCTTAATCTCCGTTCCAAATCCAATTGGCCCCAGCGCCCGAAATTGATTTCTTGTACACCCAATCTCTTGCCCCCAAAATTTCTTTATCCATATTTTGATCTCTTTAAAGCCTTTTTCAACAAAACACTAATTCCCAATGGAATTGGGTCACAATTTAAACATGGGTGGTTATATTGCCACCACAATTTTTATTTGATACACCATATTTTAATTACATTTAAACTCCCCAATCTTTGCTCATTTTAGAAATTATTTCCTTAACATTTTTTCGTCAAATTTTCATCTTCAACCTTCCATTAATTGGCAAGCATCGTCCTTGATAATAATTTATATCAAAATATTTTGTTTTCATACATTGAAATGAAGGAAAAATATTTTTTCGTATTTTTTATTTATTTTTTTTTTTAAAAAATGATGGGGGAATATGTTGTTTTAAGCCATTTTAACGAAGTTTTGAACACAAAACTTTTATCAAATACAAAATGTGTTTAACTAATGAAAAGTTGAAAATAAAAATGACATAAAAAAATCGTTAAAAATATAAGTGCTATAATGAGTAAAGACTAAGAATCTTAGATGCAATTAAAATGTGGTGTACAAAATAAAAATTGTTGTGTGAATATAATTACCCTTTAAACATTCTACACTTTCATCTGTCATTATTAAAAAAAGAAAAAAAGAAAAAAAAAATCTCCATTAGAAAATATCTAATATCTCATAAAATGAATAATAATAATTATTTTTCCCTTGACTTGATGGAATTTCAGCCATTAAAGGCATTTTGAATTCTGTTTCATATATCATGTAGCCAAATGAAATAAATTTAGCAAAGCATATCTGAATTGTTGGTGAAATATTAATGACAAAATGACAGGATTTTGGTATTGCTGATACCTCAACCTTCCCACCTACATTTCATTTACTACTCATTTTCTCGAATAGTTAGAAGTTAGAATAAGTTATTATTACATAGACCCCTCACCCCAATTGGCCTTCCAATGCAATTCCTAGTTTCTGCACGAAAAGCGACAACATAGCCCGACAAATAATTCAAAGATTAAGCCTACTTCTGAAGCAATCATAAAACGAGCAAAGCATACACTGAAAATGAAGTTGCAGAGCAAAATTTCTTCCATAGGCATTTCATTTATTTGGAAAACTTACAATTTTTCCATGGCAGATTATAACCGATGAGCAGTTTTCACCTTTACAATCCTCATCACCTAGGACAACTCACAACTAAGTTTTCACTTATCCTAAGAAAACTGTTGTCATGTTTCAATAGGTGATTAGGAAAAGAACATCAAAAATGGGTTGTCGACAGATTTTTTGAATCATAATCTATTTATTATTTTTTTTCCTAATTATACACATGATCTCCATATTCTTCCCTCCAAAGAAATAACAATTATTGAAACGTCGTCATGGTAGCGACGTCGATCCCCTTGTGGTATTTCGAGCAATTCTTGAAAATTCATACCTGAAAATCAAACATGTTCACAAGCATGATATCTTAGTTTCCCCGCTTCAGTTAGGACATCTATGATGAAACAACAATATAATCTGACACTAAAACTTACTAGCTTTTTTTGCTGCACGGAACAACAATTCCTCAACCAAATGTTGTGCAGGATCTCCTTCTGGTGACCAAGAGAGAAAGAGTTCAACTTCTGATACAGCCTCTTCGTTTGTGAAGTATTGATAGAGTCCATCCGATGACAATATCAAGAACCTGTCTCTTGGCCCTAATTGGTGATGGTAGAGTGATGGTAGACAGTTGATATAAGGAGAAGTTCCTATATAGTTAATTCTGAACATCTCTAAGAGTGCATCATTCCATTTTGGCTGCACAAACACGAGTAATATAAGCACAAGAAATTTCGAAAGAACATGAACAAAATAGCATTTCTGATGGAAATAGTTGGCATCAAAGATTCTCCTATAGAAATACAATTAAAACATAATACCCAAAAATCGATGCACTATTTTGACAATGGAAAAAGTGTTAACTATTCAGGACTCTTTAGGAGTTTCAGCATACTATTCATATGTGATAAGCAGTATTACAGGCCTATTTGGTATGGCTTTCGAAAAGCCAAAAGTGGGTATTGAGGCTAAGGAACTGCTTTTGGGTCTGTCTTATTTTTTTCCCGAGAGTATTTTGTCTTATCAGATGAGTTTTTAGAGGAAGTTAGCACAAGGTAATGTTTGTCCAATCCACTTATCGAACGAGCCAATTAGAAATTGCCAATCCAATTGCATCATCTGAAAAGAATTCCTACAAACCAAGTGACATTTTTTATTTAAACTAAAGATATCCTTTTTCTCTCTGGCCCAGGATCAGGAATGGAATCCCACAAGACGAGTCTTACTTTCCACTAGAATCAATGGCAGAATAAGTTATATGATGCATGATAGTGAAATGCAAAATAGTTTCAGGTAAATATGACAGTCGGGATGTCAACAAGCATCCCAAATATGTAAAGAAAATAAAGCAACTTTTCTCTACCTCAGAAAGGGTAAGCATATACTTTGTTTGCACACTTTTGATGTTTACTCATTGAAGAACTTACAGTGGCCAATTGAGGAATCTACTTTTCTCAAACAAAGGGTTTAACTTTATCTATGTTTTATCTACATTGTCTACTGCAAGAAGTTGACTGCAAAAATCCTATAGCAGGACATACCTGCTTGAGAAAACCGGCACCAAAAGCTCGAGTGACCTTTAAAGAACCTTTTACACGGTCATTGATCACAGCAGAAGCATCGTCCAAGTGCTCACTTCGAATTCTTTGAACTTCCTGGAAATAGATTATTATACGATCAATTAAAAACTAAAACAATCAGATGTATGAAAGAACTTAATCCAGAGTTTTTCTTTTCACCTCGTCCACAGAGGTGCTATGATCCATGGTGAGTTGAAAAGCAGTTAAGCTGGGTAAAGCATTTGACATATCACCATCAAACGACTCGAGATCATGTAATGTTTCTTCATTGATTCTCTCCAAATCCTGGCTCCAAATATCTGGTTCTTTCTTCTGAGCCAGAATTGCTCGACTATCACCCACATTCATCACATAAACATCCTCTCCCTTCATCAACATCACAAGAACACAGGAACCCATCAAAGAAAGCTCGGGATTCTCCATGACCATCTTATCAGCAAGATCCAAATATGCATCCTCCGTTTTCTTCAATGCTTGCGAAAGAGCTTTTAGCACATCCGAGTGATTAGCCGCCCTTGATCCATTCAATCTGTTTTTGTTCAGCTGCTCCTTTAATCTCCTATCAAGCTCCAATCTTTCCCTATCCCATTCACATCTCCACCTCCTCTGATTCTCCTCCCATTTCTTCGCCGTTCCTTTATACTTACTCTTCAAATTCCTCCCCAGTTTTTTCCTATACCACAAATCAGAATTCAAATCCTTATTTTCGTTAGGATAATTCTCTTGCTCTACACATCTCGAACAACCATCCTTAGTCCTATCCCGTAAAACCTCCACATCAGAACTCTTAGTCGAACCAAAATCATCAGCTTCCAAGTTTCCATTCTCAGTCGCAGCAGATGAATTAGAAACCAATGAATTGTCAGTCTTATTATTGTCATCCCATAACAAACCCTTGAGCTCTTTATGAACAGATGAATACAAATTGGATAACAAATAATCAGGTGCATCAGGGCCATTGAATCCATCATAAATCCCTACAAAAACCCATTCATGCTCCTCAGAGATCACCACATGAACTCGATCTTCCCCGGCTTTTCCTTGAGCCCACTGAAGATTCTGATTCTCCAATGAATCATCATCATCCAAGCTACACTCACTGCTGAAATTCACACTACTACTGATTGTTAGCTCATTTTGCTTCTCTGAACCCACCATCCAATCATTTTCCTTCATCGAAACAACGCCTTTAATCGGAGCAACAATGGAGTTTTGACCTCTGGTGATGCTCTTTGATAAAGCTCTTTTGAGGGCCCGAATCAGCGATCCTTTCCTCGATCTGCGCCGAAACGCATAACCCCCATGCGAATAGCTTCTCTGGAACTGATCGGAGCTGCCCCTTTCGAGAGGTCCCGAGAGGATCCCACGATCGAGAGGGCCCGATAAGAATCCCCTCTCAATTGGGCCAGACATGAAGCCACGCTCCATAGGGCCCGAATTCGGAATGAAGCCCGTATTATTGAACAACGGGCCGGAGTAGGTGCCAGAATTTCTGGGGATGATTTGCAGAGGGATTGAAGCAAAGGAGGTAGAACTCTCAAAGGCAGAGGCGCGGTCAATACTATTATACGAATAGTGGTCGACAAACGCCGTAGAGAGCGGCGTTGACGTGTTGGCGCTAACGGCGGCACCGGAGATCGACCTAAACGTCGTCGTAGACGCTTCCTCGTATTCCATATGCACCTTAGATGAAGAAAGCCTCGTCACTTCGGGTCGGACGTAGCAAAAAGAGTGCCCCAGATCATCTAACGGATCAGATATCATCATCGCCATATCCTTCCTCCGCCGACGGGCTCCATCGGCGTTTACAGCTCCAGTGAAACACACGCTCAGTTTCCCAACTCCGTTACCCATTAAATCAACCGGGTAAAGGGGTAAAAAAAAACTGTAATCAAGAAAATAAAAAAAAGGATTCTTGAATCTGTTCAAAACTTCATTTCATTACTTAAAAATGAGTCTTTTGAGAATGTGAAAGAGAAAAAGGGAGGAGGAGGAGGATGCTATTTATCTAACAGTCATTGATCATCGCAAGTCGAGAGAGAAAGAAAGAAGAGTTGACTTTGGTGTGGGGAGTGTTGATTGAGGTAATAAAGAGAGAGGGGTGGAATTCAAGTCCTGTGGATGCTTGTTGGGATTTGTTTGTATTTAAAAAAAAAATAGAATTTTATTTGTTTTTGATTTTTAGTTTTAGTTTTAGTTTTGACTGCCAGCGAGGAATCGTAAAAGCAGGTAGGAAGTTTTCTTTCATTTATTGGACATTTCCAATTTATATTTTGTTGACTTATTACTAATATTTCAGATTCATTAAAGTGGGGGGCACAGTTTTTAATTAAAATTTAAGTAATTATAAGTTATGAAATGGACGAAGGATAAGTATGCAATGAAAATAGACGTAATACTCATATTAAAATTTTTATTCTCATTTTTAATCGCACATTTTTCAATAAAATAATATTTTTCATCACATCAATAATTTTTCTTTCTTTTTCAACTACACATTATCAATCGATCTACTATTTCATAATACATTCTTCCAAAATAACACACTTTTAAATTTGAAGTATGTAACAAACTCGGGATTGGCATTTTCTTGTAAATCACGGGTAGGAAGGAGAATAGTACCATGCACAGTGGAAAAGATGGAAAAAAGTCAAAATCGATGCAGAATAAAGAGAGTACAATTTAAAAATGAAACGTGGCACAAAACGCTAAGAAATTGGCCAAGCCAAGCTGAAAACCATACGTTTTGTTTTTGTCAACTTGCATATAATTCTATTTACTTCACTTGACTTTGTGTATACCCAACCCAAGGGTCCTATGAAAAGAAAATGTTCTTTGAGGAAAATAAATAAATTATTTGTGAGGTGGAGTGGTTGAAAACCATAATTCCTACATACATTTATTGCTTCTTTAGTATTTTAGGTGGCTACCAATACCATGTATGTGTATCTATTATGTCTTTTCACTTACTTAATTTATAAATTCAGTCAAGATTCAATATTAATTTTAATTATATGAATATCCTAACTTATTTATTATCTACATATTTCCATATACTCACAATTATTCTTCTTACTATTCCTCTTTATAACATTTATAAATTTGTCAAATGAATCAAATATTTCTCGTAATGTATAAGAATTATTTTGATTTTATAAGTTAGCTAATGTGATGGCTATTGAGTTTTGATTGAGAAAGAAAATTTAGTTTCCCCCACACGGGATTCACCTTTCTCGTTGATCCAGACTCTCTCGTTTGGCCTCCTACACCTTCTTCTAGCTGCTTTTGGTTAGGAATAATAACGGAATAGGTTTGGACCAAAATTCTATTTTTCGTCCCTAATTCCAGGTCAAGACGGTATTCAAATAGGGGACTTTATCCATGTCCCCATCTTTTCCCGATCCCGATTAGCGAGAAAATTTAATAGATTGGAGACCTCTAATACAATATTCTTTTATCTTTATTTATATGTTTTATTTCTAACTTGCTTTGAAGATCAAGACCGAAAAGATCAGAAAATCCAATCATACACAACCATTCTTCAACTAAAATGTACATGTACAAAAATTAGATAATTGAGCTTTGAAATATGAAAGATAAAAAAAGAGAGAATTTCTAGTGGGTCCCAATATGGAAGTGGCCTTTGAAACGTAACACACAAATTACTGTGGCATAGGTTAGTATTGACTGTGACATTCTTTGAGTCAGCCACTTTCAATGAATTTGTTCAAAGACTGACTTTTACTATCTTCCATTTGAAAAATGCCGTTTACTATTACGAGTTTTACCAAGTCCAATTAAAAAAAAAAACAAATCAGGTAACAACAAGTTTGTTTTCTTTAAGGTTTGGGAAAGAACTAAATTCTTGACAATTGATTAAGATATTTTTTTTATTTTTCTTTTTAATCATAATTACATTTCAATGGAGTGTCAAAAATAAAGTAATAGAAATTGAAACTAGACTAACAACTGGATAGCTTTTCTGTAACGTTAATTTTTTTTTTTTTAGCATAAAATTCGATCATGTCTTACAGGATAGATATTTTTATTTGGTCGAAAGAATGTCTATTACCGACATGCAAAAATGAGTGATGAAAAACTACTCATATAATGTTTTTTGATGTACTGAATATAACATTTAGGGACTATCTGGGATAGATTAAAATATGGGCAAATGACTTTTTTTTACCGTTGAAGAGTCCAACGGTCACAATTCAAAAAAAATGGCTGTTTTTTGTGTCTGATGGTCAACAGCACAACGGTCCAAAAATCAGTTTTGGTAGATTTAATCAATCCCAGACAGAGCCTTAGTTTATCATTAATAATTGTCATGAATTTTTTTACACAATTCATTTGTTTTATTTTTTTTTATTTTTTTGAAAAATTTCACATGTAGTTTCTAGGTGCCGGGGCATACTTGGCTTTGACCTTCAGGCTCAAGCCTCATTTAGCTTCTAGAATGGGTTACATTTTCATCTTCCAAGTTCCAACCAAAGATTTTCAACATTCATTCAAAACAAATATTCAATTTTGATTATTTTAAAACAAGATATTGTTTATAAATAAAAAAACTTATAAGTTGATTAAAAAGTCAAACAAGATTTTATTTCAAATCCACAAATACTATTTAAAAATATACTGGAAGGTATTTAAATTCCATTCATATCTGTTGAAAAATAAATTATTTTTTTTTCTTTTTTGGGTTAAGCATGAGAAAAATAAATCATTGTTTAATGACAATATTATATTGAATGTGAATGTGAATGTGAATTAAAAAAAAAAAACAAAAAATTGAAATGGGTGACTAAGAGAACCTAGTTTTATTATTCAATTAGAAAATAATTAAAAGTTCATTGTCACTTTGATAATTATATCATACTTTAAAATTCAAAGAAGCATCATCATTAAATATTGTAAGTGGAGAACCCTCATAAGTCACCTTCTTCACAATTCATTTGTTGACCGAAATCTATTTGGGCAAAGCCCCTTGCCCAGGCTCAAAGCCAGGCCAAGTGACAGGGGGCGCATATGGTGTCCCCCTATTGGAGGGGGGATGGGGGGGCGCCACGTGCGCCCCCCTGTCCCTTGGCCTGACTTTAAGTCTGGTCCAGTAGCATAACTCAATCTATTTTCTACCTTTTTAAACATTTTTAAAAAAAAAATTTATTTAAAATCTTTTTATGACATGACAGAAGACTAATCTCCCCTTGTAGCCAAGTTGATGGTCCCCAAGTTAGACGGCAATCGTAAAAAAAATTCATGGTTGGCTCTTAAGGTAGTTGTATCCATTTAAAATGATACCCCATAACGTTGTGGAAGATTTCGGGTCCTGATGCGCAAAAAGTATAGATAAATTATAACTTGAGGTGGTCGAGATGTGATACAGCATTTCGTTTAGGTGGAAGATTATCGAGAAAGTGCTAACAAATTTCGAAATCAATTAAACATGGTCCTGATAATGGACATGTAAGGAATCTTGTCTCCGCCAAAAATTGGAAATGTCAAAGTATGATTGGAAGGAAGTCGAGAGGCAAGAAATGTGCTATGCATGCAAAATTGACAAGTTGAAATTTTTGACATTATAATGACTGGTTTGCATAGTTAATTGGCCCACACTCATTCAATCAAACAGAGATGGCAACAGTCCCTTACCCTTTTTAGAGTACAATTACGTCACGTTTTAGTGTAAAGAAATTGGGAGGGGGAAAAAAAAAAAAAAAAACTGATATGTGAAAGTTTAATTATTTATTGCTTTATTCAATTAAACACACAAAATTATTGTTTGGGGCAGAATTATTGTTCGTAAAAATTTAGTTATATTACAATTTGTTCAAAAAGATGTTTTATACGAAAGTAGAAAAATAAAATAGAGTTTACGTACAAAAAACGCGTACTTGTTAAATTATAATATCACTTTTGAAATATTAACATGATTGTTGACTAAATCATCTAATTATGAACGCAACTAATTGACCACCCATTTCTCTTTTTAATTTTAATTTTAATTTTAGAGGAAACTTCTTGGAAAGTACCAAAATCGTTACTTGTTTTTGCTAAACGTGATGATCATTAAATAAGTTGTGACCAATAAATAAATTTTTATTTGTGATCGAAAAATAATTTGCGATCAGCTAATTTGTTAACATGTGACAAATAAATAAGTCGTACATATCAGTATGTGACCATGACCATTAATTGTATAATTGTGACTTTAATATATTTGATTAATAAAATATTTTTTATTATTTAGTTATCACTTGAAAATTTAAATTTATTGTCTGAGTTTTGAATCGCCATATACTTTACACCTAAGATATGAGTTTTTCCCATTATTAAAATCATATAAATATTGGTTGCAAGGACATAAAGACTAATTATTCGATAATGCTTTTTGTAGGCATTGCTTACAGACAACAATTTATGTGGAAATAAAATTCATGTCACATTCTTAAATGATGCTATTTGTATGTACTACATAAAAATAGCATTACTCTTATGATGATATTGTCGAGGTTAAAGATAGACGCTAAGATACTAGAGTATCATGAGTTACCGTAAAATTATTATTATATTTTTTAAATGGAGATCCACATGAAGACTAGGCATTGGGGAGGACATGGTTTGTATGTTATTATAGGATTTAAATTACTATCATGATACATATACATCATCTTTTACATCATTGTTTACATTGTGCTACGTGACAGAAAAGTTAGGTGATGAATTACAATACATTTTTCATTATCTTAAATTGCATAATCAAATGATGGTTCTTTGTCTGCTCCCTCTTTTTCTAAATATGTAGGCCATCCGTAACTTTTCTACAAAAGAGTTGAGATCCGTTGTTTCCATTTATCATCTCCTACTAGAAGTTTAACACATCGACCTAAGTGAGATCAATTGTCCCAAGTTTAAGAGCATCTTCAACGATAATGTAAAATAAAGATTTAGATATCCCTAGTGGTCGAAAACATCTCCAATGGAGAGATGCAAATTACATTTTTTGACAAAAAATATGAAACATCCACATGATGCAAAAAGTGAATTTAGATATTTTCATTGGAGCAAAATCTGAATTTAAATCGGCCGCGATGTAAATTAGAATGCAAAAGTAATTTTGGAAATACTAATATTACACCACCATCGAAGATGCTCTAATTATTAATTCAATACATTTTTTTAACACAACATATTACATACGCCAACACATTTTTTGAATGGTTCTATTTTCCATCTAGAAGGGCCATGAAATAATATTTCATTCCTGAAATAATTATCTTATAACATTAAGTTTTGAGGGTAAAATAATTAAGTACAATAAAATAATTTCCTTTCGAAGTATTGCCTATGACTCACTNAAAAAAAAAAAAAAAAACTGATATGTGAAAGTTTAATTATTTATTGCTTTATTCAATTAAACACACAAAATTATTGTTTGGGGCAGAATTATTGTTCGTAAAAATTTAGTTATATTACAATTTGTTCAAAAAGATGTTTTATACGAAAGTAGAAAAATAAAATAGAGTTTACGTACAAAAAACGCGTACTTGTTAAATTATAATATCACTTTTGAAATATTAACATGATTGTTGACTAAATCATCTAATTATGAACGCAACTAATTGACCACCCATTTCTCTTTTTAATTTTAATTTTAATTTTAGAGGAAACTTCTTGGAAAGTACCAAAATCGTTACTTGTTTTTGCTAAACGTGATGATCATTAAATAAGTTGTGACCAATAAATAAATTTTTATTTGTGATCGAAAAATAATTTGCGATCAGCTAATTTGTTAACATGTGACAAATAAATAAGTCGTACATATCAGTATGTGACCATGACCATTAATTGTATAATTGTGACTTTAATATATTTGATTAATAAAATATTTTTTATTATTTAGTTATCACTTGAAAATTTAAATTTATTGTCTGAGTTTTGAATCGCCATATACTTTACACCTAAGATATGAGTTTTTCCCATTATTAAAATCATATAAATATTGGTTGCAAGGACATAAAGACTAATTATTCGATAATGCTTTTTGTAGGCATTGCTTACAGACAACAATTTATGTGGAAATAAAATTCATGTCACATTCTTAAATGATGCTATTTGTATGTACTACATAAAAATAGCATTACTCTTATGATGATATTGTCGAGGTTAAAGATAGACGCTAAGATACTAGAGTATCATGAGTTACCGTAAAATTATTATTATATTTTTTAAATGGAGATCCACATGAAGACTAGGCATTGGGGAGGACATGGTTTGTATGTTATTATAGGATTTAAATTACTATCATGATACATATACATCATCTTTTACATCATTGTTTACATTGTGCTACGTGACAGAAAAGTTAGGTGATGAATTACAATACATTTTTCATTATCTTAAATTGCATAATCAAATGATGGTTCTTTGTCTGCTCCCTCTTTTTCTAAATATGTAGGCCATCCGTAACTTTTCTACAAAAGAGTTGAGATCCGTTGTTTCCATTTATCATCTCCTACTAGAAGTTTAACACATCGACCTAAGTGAGATCAATTGTCCCAAGTTTAAGAGCATCTTCAACGATAATGTAAAATAAAGATTTAGATATCCCTAGTGGTCGAAAACATCTCCAATGGAGAGATGCAAATTACATTTTTTGACAAAAAATATGAAACATCCACATGATGCAAAAAGTGAATTTAGATATTTTCATTGGAGCAAAATCTGAATTTAAATCGGCCGCGATGTAAATTAGAATGCAAAAGTAATTTTGGAAATACTAATATTACACCACCATCGAAGATGCTCTAATTATTAATTCAATACATTTTTTTAACACAACATATTACATACGCCAACACATTTTTTGAATGGTTCTATTTTCCATCTAGAAGGGCCATGAAATAATATTTCATTCCTGAAATAATTATCTTATAACATTAAGTTTTGAGGGTAAAATAATTTCCTTTCGAAGTATTGCCTATGACTCACTGTCCATTCAAATTAGAGCGTTTAATAATAGACGAGATTAATATTATTCTTATCCCAATTAATACAAAAAAATCAATTAAAACCACCATTTGATGGCCATTATTTTTTTTTTAAAATAATGTTTTAAATAGTATTTTCTTTTTAAGAATGTGTGATTAAAAATAGAGAAAAAATTTGGATTTACATTCAAAATACTTGATTATTTAAATGTATGCTTGAAAATTACAGAATTTTAAAATAATGATTGTCAAATACGAAGTTACTACTTACTATACAAGTTAAAAATAAGGCCCATAACTTAAAACAAGTTTAATTTAAAAGCCCAGCCCAATTCTTCCTATGATGGGCTTTATAATACCAACGACACGACCAAAAACGAGCCCAATTTTTTTTTTTTTTTTAAAATCTGGACTTCCAAAATAAGATTTTTTTAAAAAAAGAAGAATTCCTTCTAACAACATGATCACGCTTTCCTCAAACTAGAATTTTACCCTTCATACTAAGCACTTAATCGAATTCATAGAACAAGAAAATACAAAGAAACAACAAAAGAGGGACAAATATTTGGTGACAGCAAATGTTGAAACAGAGAAAGAGCGAAGATGCAAGAAAGGAAAGGAAAGCATTTCTCTTCTTTTATAACAGTAGGAAAAAACCGTACACTTCAATTTTGCATTTTTTGGGGCCAAAAAGACTGCAAATTTTCCGATTTAATACAAGATATCAAATTTTCAGCTTTTTCCGCAACCTTGTTCTTGGATAAAAATGTGCAACAGACACAAGTAATCCAAGATTTTTCCAGTCACTTTACCAGTGAATTTGGTAATATATTACATAATAAAAAATTTCAAGTGCTTTACAATAACAATTGAAAAGTGCATATTCAAGAAAATGATACAAAAATGAAAATACAAATGAAATTGGGATCTAGAATTATTGGCAATTTAAATTACCTCGTCATATTGATGAATTATCCCACTGGGAAAATGGCTGCCTCTGTAGCCCCATTTCGATTTTCCAAGATTACAATCCAAAAATAATCAAATCTCATCGCCATAGATATAGATAATTCACCCATATACACCACAAACCCAACAATAATCTTTGCAATCCCACTTTCTCAGCTGTTGATATTATTTCCATTCCAGCCGGTGATGAATCATGACCTGCTGGACTGTACATTCCGGACACGGGTGAGAGTGCAATATCCGGCGGCTGAGCACCCGCGGTTACTGGTTTGTTCACTTCAATTGGATTCTTCCCAAAAAATTCTCTGGGCAACAAAACTTTGGATACCCCAAAAATGGCCACCGGCTTCTGATCAAACACTGTTTGTGTCACGGAAGCCTGCACTATCCCGGTATCAATGCCCACCGACCCGTTAACCCGACTGATATTTAATGTGAAACTCGAAGCCCCAATTTGCTCCGTCGCCAATGTGGGTTGAACCGGATTCACTATCGACTCCAAAGAACCTAATGGGTAGTAACAATTCAAGACGTGGAATCTCAAAACCACTGCTTTTTTGTCCGCCGGCAGAGACTGGAGCTTCACCGATGAAGGCAGATCGGAAAATGCGTCATCAGTTGGTACGAAAAGTGTGATTCCGGCACCACTCTCGTCGGCTTCAAACTCAGAAACAACCCCAGATGCTTGGAGCATCGATGCCGCCACATTGAATTGGTGCCCATCAATTAGTGCTTTCGTAATATTGAGCCCCAAAGGCGGGCGAGTTTCAGAAGCCATTAGATCGACATTGTAAGGGACTAGAAGAGAATTAATGGAGAAAATCGAGATATTATAAGGAAGAGTTCTAATTAGGGTAAGGAGAGTAGCATTAGATGTAGGAGTGTAGATAGTAACGGCGTTTGAAGAAGGATTAAACGTGATATTGACAGTGCCGGAGTTAGACGCTGCACGACCGGTTGTCTGAAACAGGGTGGTGACGAGTTTCCCAGATGGCGGTATGTGGCGGAGGTCGGACAAAGAAAGGTATTCAAGGAGGACATGGTATCGAATAACGTCGGCTAGGTTACTAGAAGGGTGGTGTCCCGCCGTGAGATCGGGGGAGGAACTATGCAAGAACGCGTTGGGCACCGTGAGGAGCGTGACGGATGTGCGCTGGGCCAGATCGGCGGCGACGGCGGTTGTTGTCAAGAGGTTCGTGAAGTCGGAGAGATCGGGGTACGAGGTTAACAAATCGATGACATTAATGGACAAAATGGGGAGGTGGTAAGAAGAAAAGATGAGTAAATAGAAAAGGGTATAAATGGGAATGGTGATTGAGTTAGCCATTTCTGCTTCTGTGGAGTGCAGTGAGCTGGGATGAGTAAAGAAAGAAAGTGAATGAGATGAGTTGAAGGGGGTGGCGATGTGCTCCTGGGAGAATTATTTAATATTATATAGAATGGATATTCTTGAACCACTCACTCATTGTGAATTTTATGATTAATAAAGTGTATTTTTTATGGCGTTTGAGAAATCTGATAGGGGCAACACAGGAAAATTGCTTGGGTTGAGTAGGCTTCGACTTGAAGCAAATGGGGGCAGCATGAAAATGCAACTAGTACTTGATTATATATCACTTTATATGATTGTCTAAATGGGATTTCATATCATGTCTTATTATTAAGGATTAAAATTAGATTTTTGGTATGATTTGATTAAATTTAATAAAATGTGTGATTTAAAATTTTTAGAACCTATAAAATATGTGGTTAAAATTTATTGTTGAATTTTAATCAGTATCAAACAAGGAATATATTGCATATTGGTAATTTCACTCTTTAATTCAAGTTGTGTCGAAAATTAGGGTAGTTACTTATTGGAAAATGAAGAGAGTATGAATATATTTTGAATTAAACGAGTGGTTGAGGAAAATAATGAATATATTTTATAGGTATGAACATGATCGATTCGGTTTGATTCTAAAGAGAATTGATTCGAACCAAAATTAATTATGGAGCCGAACCGATTCCGTTCCATTCAATTCAGTTACGTATCATAATTAAATTTTTTAACATTTACAATAATTAATTAATTCAACCAATTACGTGTTCAATTTGAATTCTAACAAAATAACATAGTCCAATTATATACAAATAACAAGTTGTCCAATAAAATCATTTACCATTGTATACAGATTATCAAAAAGTAAATAATAACGCTAAAATATCCATGATTTCTATTGATTCCTTTGATTCATTCAAGCCTTCAAATCTACATAAAAAATTATCCAATTAACAAACAAAAATAAATAAATAAATAAACTAAAAGGTGCAATTAAAAAACATAATTGTGCAACTAATAAGAAATAATTGAAAAATTACAATTAACAAACATAAAAACCTAAAAATTGTCCAACTAATAGGATTTGATATGGGAATATATAGGATTTGATGATGTGGTCCGTGTGGATTTCGAGGAACAAATATGAAGTCGTGACTTGTGAGAGGAGAAACAGCTGAAAACAAGGGCAACAACTAAACTAAGAGTTTATCTACTTGTACATAATTTTTGTACATCAAGATATCCACCCTTTCGCATGAGAGTGGGACCCACTTGAATAAAAAATATTATCTCCAAGTGGGCCCCGCCCCATGTGAGGGGGTNAATTATGTACAAGTAGCAAGGTTCCTAAACTAAATGATGGAATGAGCGAGTGTTCGGTGGACTGTGATGTGAAATTGAAAGGAGGTTGAAATTAGATAGTTAATAATTTATACTTATTCAACATAAAAAATTCAGAATATTCAGTTCTTGATCTAGAATCGAGAATCAAATCAAATTCGTCGATTCTTGATTCAGTACCAAGGGGGTGTCAATGAGCCGAAATTTTTTGCTCGGACTTGGCTCGAGTAAAAATATTTCGAGTTTTTTTTTACCCGAGCCGAGCAAAAGCTTGGCCGAAAAATTTAGGCTTGACCCTAACTTTCGACTCTGGTCTTAGCGAGTTGAACCGAGCCCGAGCTAGCTAGTTTTTTTAAAATTCGTCACAAATCTAAATTTTTTTTAAAGAATTTAAAATTTTTGCAATTTATACTTATTATAAATAATAACTAAATATTAACATATAAAAAAATTACAGCTAAAATAAAATAAAAAAATTAATTTTTTTTTTAAAAAAAGTGGCAGGCAAGTTTTTTTCTTTTTTAGGCTCACGGGCCGGCCTGCCGAGCTACATGGGCAGAGCCGACGAAGCCCCAAAATGGGGCTCAGCCCGAGTCACGAGTCAGCCCAACTCGGACTTTTTTCGAGTCAAATCCGAACCGACGAGTCATTTTGTCATCCCTACTAGTATCCATTTGAGTATTTAATTTAAGAATAAACGAATCGAATCAAACCACACCGAATGGTTCAGATGGTTCAATTCGATTCTGAAATTTTGTCCCGCGCTAATATTTTATGAGTTTTTTTACATCTTAGCTAGCAAAAAAGTGATTGTTAATAATTAGTCTCAATGTGCTTAAATTCTTAGCTAGAAACATAATCCCAAGCAAACTAAAATGGTACTTCGAGTCAGTGTCAAATGACGAATAACATCCTTATTTTTAACTTCCAAGTGTCACGAATGTTTGAGAAACTTTGAGTTGTCCTAAACATTATTAGTTGCAATATAGGATAGGATCAATCAAGAAGATGAACTATTAAAAAGAGTTTAATTGCATTTTCAACCCTAAAAACATGTTAGGAAATATGACCACAACATGATAATACGTACATCTGAAAGAAAAAAAGAGTATAAAACACTATTAAAGAATCTTTTCCTTAGTAGTTAATACGACGTTGTACATTAATATATTGTTTATGATTGTTATATAGTAGAAGATAGAAATCCACTTCCGTCTTTCTTTTACTTTATTTCCTTATTTTTATTACAATATTATCTTTTCTTTTTCAAGAAAAACCTCATTCCTTGTTTCTTTTCTACGGAAATTCTATAGAAATCTTCCGTTATTTCCTTTAATTTTCTAATGATAGAAAAAATCAATTTGAGTCAATTTCCAATAAAGTAAGATTAGACTTTCAAAGACTTTAAGACCAAGACAATAAAAATCCTTTCACATTAGAGATTCGAGCAACATCAACATATATAGTTATCGTGTCATTAATATTATTAAGTGTGATAATCATACCGTTTCTACATAATGAACGTCATACTTTTAAGTAAAGATATTAAAGGTCGAGTAAACTTTTTATAAATTAACAAAACGAGTTATAATCTTTGTAATACACTTTTAACCAAGAATAATATTATTCGTAGAGAGTCTAGGATGCAAAGATGCTAGAAGAATATAGATTTAATAAAAATAATTGTAAATTTAAATAAAGAATTTACGCTGAATAATGAAAAAGATAAAGCAACACTCATAAATATACATAAATACGTATTAAAAAACTGAAGAAATAAAATATATCAAAGGATGAAATAGTAACATAATATCAATTTGAAGGCAAAATTATCTTGGAGGGAATTGACCTTTCAAAGTCGCATTTTCAGACTTGGTATCTAGAAAGTTAAAAATGAAACTTTGAATTGGTAAACGCGTTGTCTGACTAAAATCCTAAAGTTAAACTCCAATATTATAAATTAATTAATTTACGTACATATATACATGTGATGTTAGTATATTTGTGTCGTAATCTATTTGGTCCAACTTAATTGGCACAATTTAACTCCAAGCAGATTGGACACGTTGGTCTTCTTTGACTTTGACTAATTAGAAAGGGAGAAACCAAATTATTATCTCATTAAAATAAAAAATATGACCGTTATCCATCACATCAATATTTAAATTTAAATTTTCTATATTTTTCATTCTCATTCTACAATAATTTGGTTCAAACAGGGCCTAAATAATTAAAATTATCTAAAACTAAGGATCCTACGATAGTTGGTCTTTTTCGATAATCTAATCTCATTTTCAATTTCCCCTGTTTGATGCACATTAAATTGGAAAGAAAGCATTTTTTGGGGTGATGTGATGGTGAATATGTGGTTGAAAAAGAAAGAAAAATTATTGATATGATAAAAAATATTATTTTATTGAATTATGTGTGGTTGAAAATAGTAAAATTTATTATCAATTTCTTTTTATATAGCAAGTATTTTATAAATCATATTTTTTAGGATTAATAAATTGTCATTTTCATGTTACACAAGCAAAGTATCCAACTTGTACATTCACTTTCAAGCTTTTAAGTTAAACAAGAATTGGAATAAAAAAAATCTGAATTTCTTGCTTTGACTCTATCTTCCTCCTCTCAACTTAGAGAGAGAGAGAGAGAGTAGCTGACCATTGACTCTATCTTCCTCCTCTCAACTTAGAAAAAGTCTATCATCTCCATTGTTTATTGCCCAACGGTGGACATAAACGGTAAAAGGACCTTTGAATAAAAAAAATAAAAAATAAAAATGCCTTATAACTCAAGAAATTAAAAATATAAATAGTTGACGGGTAAAGAGCGCCTGAAAGCATTGTATTCTTCTCCGTCCCTTCTCTGTTTTCTCACATACAGACGTTAAAAACGCACGAAAAATTTCCTTGAAACATACATAATGCTATAAATTGCTAATTTCATAAATACATCTGAATCTGATCTACTTGTTACCATAGTGGAGATCCACAGCCGCCATAGCCCCTAAATTCCTGCATGAAAATTGGATTTTTTTCCTTTTTTTCTCTTCTTTTACAGCTTAATATTGGCCTCCCTGCTGCCTAGTTTTCGCCCAAAAAGGTTATAAATTCTCTCCAATACTTAGTCTTTGGTTTGTGTCGTTCACTGTTCCATTAGTATCCAGTTCCCCTGCTAAAATTGTCTTCTGAACAAAACTGAACCTCCTATTTGATCTCTGTTCCTTACAATTGACACAAATTCAGGTAGCCAATCCTATATTTATTAACAACAACGCCTGTTTCGTAATCAGTTTTTAAAAGAATAAAGATGCAAATTAAGGCATTAGAGAAGAAATGAAAAATTTCCAAGAGGAATCGAACCAAAAAATGATTATGTTATAATTTCATTCGGCTACCTAGTACAGTGTTTTGATTATTATGTTTTGTTTGAATCGAAGTTTTGTTTGTCCAGTATTCTGTGTGACCAGAGGATTTAGAGAATGGGGAAGCATTTTTGGATTAGACATGTTGATGATGAACTTGAAGATAAGCAGCCGGGCTGCGTGTGGGGATTAGTCCATGCCCTCGACTATCATCATTGGCATTCCAAAGGCAGAAAAATGATCCATCACCAAAAACATGAATGCCAAAGACAGTCAAAACGTAAGCCAAGGCGCAGTTCTTGATTTTTCTTTCAACATCACTCTCCTTGACTCTTCCGTTTAAGTGTCATGAATTTGAAGATTCTAAATTTGATAGAAGTACTTTATCCCAGTCATGATATCGTTGAGTCGACATGACTGCATTGAGTTCTGTGCGTTATTCTGGAATTTGCTTTTTTAGTTGTAATCTCAACGTTCTTAATCATTTCTGCAGCTTATGGAAGTCCCAAAACAAAATTGCTGGATTCTGGTGAAGTAGAAAAGCTTCTAAATGACCAAGAGAGCGCATTTGTTGTAAGTATTTGTACACAACTAGTTTCATCGTGATATTGCAATCGATTCTTTTTGAAGTGATGACTAATTATAAAATGTATTGGATTGATCAGAGTACTAAAAGTTCTCGCTCAACCAACAATCGATCTTTAAAAGCACGCATTGCCAAAGAGAATTCTAAGGAAGAGGAGAATGGACAGCATAAAGCTGGTTCCTCAATCCCACCAAGATTGCAGCGAACTTATTCAATACACCATCTGGAATCCTCAGATGGCGGTATTCATAAAATAATCACTGACTGGAATCATCCTATCGTTTTCCTTCCCGAAAATGGTGCGAATCCGTCATTGGATACAGCAAATAGGGTGGCTTTTGACCAGCATGAAGTTTATAGTGATTCTATGGATGGTACCAAACATGAACTAGAAGAGGGTGCAGATGTTCTTGAGACTTTTAAAGTAGATAAGGACTTATTTGTAAAAATTACAAAAGGCTTGGATAAAAGCAAAGAGGAGTTCTGCGACAGTCTGCTACCCTTGAATAAAACAGCAAAATTGAGCAAAGCGAAATCCTTCCCTGTTGTTGATTTGTTTCCAAGGAGAAAATTAATGCCTAGTAAACTCGAGCACAAGAAGAATGAAATTTGGTCATTCCGCGAAGGAGACAAATTGAGAGCTTTTAATCAAGTACCTCAGTTGGCTCATTCTGAGAAAGAAATTGTTCAAAGACGGAATGAGACAATTTCCAGTGGTACTGATGAATATAATATTACAAAAGGTACGAAAACTCACCGCAGAAGTTCTTCTCTAAATGAATCAGTTGATATATACGCTTCATTGTTTGCTAGTAGTTATGGTGCGGAAGTCAAGTTGCATTCCTCTAGGAGCTTAAAGTCGATAAATGAATATGGCCATGCTCCAAAGTACTTCCGAAGGATTCGCTCTCTATCTCAGGCTGATTATTATTACTCCGATATAAAATTTGGGTTTCCAGGCAATGATTTCTCTGCATATGGCTCAAATACTAATTTTGAAGAAAGTAGCTCACGTGTTAATCAAGAGAATGCACCACTTGGTGCAAATGAGGCAACCGATGGCCAAAAAGAATCAGTCAATACACAAAATTGTATGCAAAGAATGGAAGACAATGCCAGCAGCTTAAGATTGAATGTGAGGGATGAGGATAGTTATCTGTTGGATGGTTGTGTAGAGGAAGTGGATGAGTTAACAGTGGACGAAATTGATTCCCATGGGCAACAAGTGACTAACAACTCGTTAATCATCCCCGAGATTCTTCCAGAGGAATGTTGCATCTCAGATTCTGAGAAATCCTTCCGAGTAATGGTATCTCACCCTGGAGATATTCAAATTTCTGAAGGTATTTCCCCTGGCTTAATTTTTGCATATTGTACAGTTTCAATCTCACGCGCAAAATTTTTTCTCTAGGTGCTAAACTTTCTATGATATTCCTTTATTTATAGAAATTTACACCATCAGTTTTTCCTGTAAAATGGATTGTGAAACTTCTAGGACTGGTTTTGAGTAACAGTTTGTCCATCTTTCTTTCTTCTTCAAATTAGGTTTGGATCGTGAATGCGATTGTTTCTACCAGAAGAATTCTTCAGTACACTCTCATGATCAGAAGAGTTTCTACATGGATTCGTCCTCGTCTCTCAACAACACGCTGAACCATGAGAAAATTGAAAATGTAGTTGCGAATATCAGATATTTTATTGATAATGAATCTCAGAATGAGCCAGTTTCCAACTCGTATTATTTGAGACACATTCTTGAGAAATCAGGCATCATTGAAAATGCCTTCAACATAACATGGCATTCATCTGATCAGCCATTGAGCCCTGATCTGTTTGAGGAAGTCGAGGCTAACTGGAACCATGAACAATCTCAATTAACCGGTTGGCCAGACTTCTACGGCTGTTGGCATCATCGGCAGCTATTTGATGTGGTTAATGAGGTGTTACTTCAGATATACAATGAATCATTTCTGTACTATCCAAAGGCCTTATCCTCTAGTTGTCGTGTTCGTCCAATGCCAGTGGGAAACCACTTTATCAAGGAGGTCAGCACAAGCGTTGGTGCATTGCTTAATTTCAAGCCCGAGGAAAAGGGGTCTCTAGATTCTATAATCGCTTATGATTTGGAAAACGACTACAGATGGATGAACCTCCAATTAGAATCTGAGACTGTTGCACTTGATTTGGAGGATGTGATTTTTGATGAACTTCTTGAAGAGGTTATCTGTCCTTAAGAGTTCTCTATGTTTGTCTATCTTGATTCTTGATCAGTTTGGTACCTGAATTTTTTGTTCTAGATATATTGTGTATATCCTATATAGTAATATTATGCACTGTAACAACTTTAATGTGTAGTGTGATACTGTAAGGGAGTAGCAACAAATAGGTTACAACCAGATATCTCAATTGAAATCCGAAGTTTGACAAGTACGATGGTCCTAGTGTTGTGAACTAAATCTAATATATTATGTATTTATATGAAAATATTTAAAAGAACTAAATCTAACTGTAGTATTTGATGAGAAATTGTTTGAAAATGGTAAAATGATTGTAATAAGTTGTGCTTAAAAGTTTATTTCTTAAAAGAATCAGAATCCATGTCATGGTTCAAGACTAGTCTAAAATGTTCTTCACATTTTGGAGAGATTCATTATTGACATGATGAGGCGTGAATGGCCTTCAAGTACTATTCTATGTCCAAGAAGTTTTCGAACCTTGGCTTTTTTATTTTATTTTTTATCAAAATTGCTACATGTACACACTTGGTACACAAATCTTCTACACAACCTTCTCACATGTGTGTGGGGCCACAATTGGGGCCATACACATATGAGAGGGTTGTGTAGGAGATTGTGTATAAGTGTAGCATTTCTCTTTTTTTATAAATGACTTTGGTTTCATGCCTAACCTTGAAAGTAACTTTGAAAATATTGTTCCACAAAATAAGTAATTTCAAAATGCGTTTTGACCCCCTTCTCTAAATCAATCACAAAAGACTCATTTTCCTAATTTTGATTCAATCCACAAACGAATTACTTGAGAATCCCTATGATTTTCTTCTCAATTGAAGCATGCAAGTAATAGTAGCCATTCTGCGTGAAAAGCATATACCTTTTACTGTAATTCATCAGACGCTTAATATTTCTTGGCCATTGCACAAAAATCTTTGCTCTAAACTCAACTTTTGCACCCAAATATCAAATCCCAGTTTGCAGATTTCAGAATCTGACAAGGGAGAAAGAGTAGAAGAAGAAGAAGAAGAAGAAGCAAAGAGCCTAAGCTGGAGGATTGAGAAACTACAAAGAGGAGAACCAGTTTCATCGGCGTTCCGGAGCTGGATGGGCAATGGCTTTCCCATTCATAGGGGCGACATTTTTCACACTATCAACCGTTTGCGCAAGCTCAAATCCAACAGGCGAGCCCTCGAGGTTTGAATACATTTGTCGTTTCTTTTACTGGAATCACAGTTGTTTTAATTGAATGCCTGGGGCGTCTGTAATTTGATAATGCATGTTATGTGTTTGCTTAAAAGCTTCAAAGAGTAATGAAAATCTGGAGTAGGTGAAAAGGATGAAATTTCTTTTCGTTGACATGTTACATTACTTTAAATTCAATATTTTTCCGGTGGGCTGAGAATCAATCCATGTGTAGTTTCTCGAAACAAGATCTTTCTTTTATCTCTTCCGGTCTATCAGAAAATAAAGAAATAGCTATATATTCATTATAATTACGCCTTTAGAAAATACTATCACAATTTATTATATTTCATCATATCAATTCTAGTAAGATTTTTTTCTTGAACAAATATTTGATTTTTTTCAGTTGTTCCACGACTAGAGGAACTTCTTTCGTTCATTTAGCAGGGGACGTAGTCTCCCACTCTATTATTTGCCAATTACATTGTTTAGTCAGTTGCAAATGACCTGAATATGAGCAATATAATGGAAAAAATGATAATAGAAGCTCAGTTATTTACGAGTCTTTGCAGGTGATGGAATGGGTGATAAGGGAGAAGCCCTACAGGCCAAAAGAACTAGATTACTCCTACTTAATTGAGTTCACAACTAAGCTTCATGGAGTCTCACAAGGCGAGAGCCTCTTCTCTCGTATCCCATCTGAGTTCCAAAACGAGTTGCTTTACAACAATCTCGTACTTGCATGCTTGGAAAAAGGCTTGATAAGGCTTTCATTGGCATACATGAAAAAAATGAGAGAGTTTGGCCATCCCATATCATACTTGGTTTTCAACCGCCTGCTTATACTTCATTCGCACCCCAATCGGAAGAAAGCTATTATGAAGATTTTAACACAGATGAAAGCTGATAAAGTGGTTCCGCATGTGTCTACTTATAATATTCTGATGAAGATGGAAGCTAATGAACACAATATTGAAGGTTTGGCAAAGGTACTTGGTGATATGAAGCGAGCAATGGTTGAGCCGAACGAGATATCGTACTGCATTTTGGCCACCGCACATGCTGTGGCTAGGTTGTACACTGTATGCGAGTCCTATGTTGAAGCTATTGAGAAGTCTATATCAGGACACAACTGGTCAACATTCGATATTCTGGTAATATTGTATGGATATTTAGGGAAACATAAGGAGCTGGCAAGAGCATGGGGCACAATTCAAGAGCTTCCGCATGTTAGGTCGAAGAGTTTTGTGCTTGCAATCGAAGCATTTGGTAAGATTGGAGACCTGACTCGAGCTGAAGAGCTATGGGTTAAAATGAAATCGGAGAAGGGGTTGAAATCAACTGAACAGTTTAATTCAATGATATCTGCGTACTGCAGACATGGCCTAATTTCTAAAGCCACTGGACTATATAAAGAAATGGCGGGTAGTGGTTGCAAACCAAATGCTATAACATTCCGACATCTTGCTCTTGGATGCATGAAAGCAGGACTAATAAATGAAGCCATTAAAACTCTGGAATTAGGGATGGATTTCTCAACAAGCTCAAGTGTCAGACGGTCAACTCCATGGCTAGAGACTACACTTTCAATAGTCGAAATTTTTGCAGACAACGGCGACGTAGAAAATGCTGAAAAATTGTTTGAAGAATTGAAGAAAGCAAATTATACAAGGTATACTTTTGTCTACAATGCATTGTTTAAGGCATATGTTAAGGCCAAGGTTTATGAACCAAATCTTCTTAAAAGGATGATCCTTGGAGGGGCTAGGCCAGATTCTGAGACCTATAGCCTAATGAAGCTCATTGAGCAATTTCGTTCATGATGAACGCATTATCTTCACTTGCTCGATACAAAATGAGAAAGACGTTCTAGTTGGGGCAAGTTTTAACATTTTCTTGTTCTCGTTGATACTAATTATGGAGAGATTATGTTCTTTGGAGTTCTTTCTTCGAATACCACATGAGCTTGATTCACTCAATTATGTTGAGAATAATACAGCACCACCCTGCTATATGAGCTTCATTCATTCAATTATGTTGAAAATAATACATTTAGTTAAGGAAAACGCCATACCGTGAAAGTTTTGTATCATATTGTACATGCTTCATGCTTTTCTTGTTTTTTATATTTCAGAATTTTGAAAAAAAAAAAAATCTATATGCAAAGGAGTTTACATACAATTTGTGTGATTTTAGCTCCTATGGTGTTTTTTTTTTTTTTTTTTTTTTTTTTTTTTTTTTTTT
>CAIGRF010165436.1:24082-36894 GCA_903798235.1 Fraxinus ornus
ATTATACCAGAGAGGCGAGGAGTCCACCCATGGCAAGCTATATAGTAAGTTAATCTTCAAGGGGCAGAACCGTAGAGCCTATTACATTCGCCCAGGAAGACACGGTAGGTGTGCACTTTCCACACTGCGACACCTTGGTGGTCAGAGCCGTAGTAGTCCACAACGGGCTAAAATGAATGCTGGTGGATAATTGCAGTTCACTCAACATCCTGTTCGGATATGCATTTGATAAAATGGTAGTAGATCACGCGCTAACACCGATGACCTCGCCCCTCTATGGATTCACCAGGGACAGCATCATTCCCAGAGGTAATATTACTTTGGCTGTTGAAATGGGGGTTCCACCCCAGGTAGCACACCACTTCATGGAATTCTTAGTTGTTGATCGTCGATCTGCCTATCACGAAGTTCTGAGGAGACCAACCCTCAAATAATTATAGACAGTCACTTCCACCCATCACCTCTGCATAAAGTTCCCAACAGAACGAGGAATTGCCACTGTCTGAGGTGACTAGATGATGGATGCTGAAATATCAGAGGCCCCTGAAGAAGGGCAACCTCTAATGCGAGACATTGCCATGGAAGAGGTCAAACCTGAAATATCCTTGGAAAAGTTGGACCTCAGGGCATTGTCATGGCAGAGGCCACCCCAATGGAAGAGCTGGAAATATTCCCAGTAGACCCACAAGACGCATCTAAGGTTCTGCAGGTCGGCAAGGGATTGAAAGAAGAGGCTAAGGAAGAACTGAAAGACTTTCTGCAAAAAAATGCAGATGTCTTTACATGGAGGTACGAAGACATGATTGGGATAGACCCAAGAGTCAGCTGCTACTACTTGCACATTGACCCGAACTGTGCTCCACACAGGTAGAAGAGAAGGGCATTGAATGCTGAAAGGTATGAAGCCCTGAAGGAAAAGGTGGAGAAACTAATCAACAATGGCTTCATTCGTAAAGCCAACTATCCGAAGTGGATTTCAAATCCTGTCCTTGTGAAGAAATACGACGGCAAATGGAGGGTCTGTATTGACTTCTCTAATCTTAATCAGGCTTGCCCAAAGGACAACATTCCACTCCTGTGGATCGACCAGTTAGTGGATTCAGCTGTTGGGCATGAGCTACTAGGTTTCATGGATGCCTATTCAGGCTACAATCAAATTCCTATGTTCCCAGGCGACGAAGATGGCACCTCCTTCATCACCGACAGGGGACTCTATTGCTACAAGGTGATGCCATTTGACCTGAAGAATGCTGGGACTACCTACCAAAGGTTAGTCAACAACATGTTTGCTGATCAGCTCAGCAAAATCATGGAAGTTTATGTTTATGATATGTTGTGAATAGCCTCCGAGCTGAGGAGCACATTAAACACCTATGATAAGCTTTCCAGACACTAAAAAGGTACTATATGAGGCTGAACCCTCTAAAATGTGCATTTGGCGTGGCTTCGGGTAAATTTCTTACGCTACATAGTGAATCAGAGGGGAATCGAACCCAACCTAGAGAAGATTAAGGCTCTGACAGAAGCCCAAGGAAGTGCACGGCTCACTGGCAGAATAGCTGCACTCAATCGCTTCATCTTTAGGGCCACTTAAAAGTGCATGCCCTTCTTCAAGGTCCACAAATGGGGTAAGAAATTCTAATGGACCCCAGAATACGAGGAGACGTTCCATGAGTTAAAAAACTACTTGAGACGAACATCTCTCCTTAGCAAACCCAAAGAAGGAGAACCCCTACTGCTATACTTGGCAATGGCTGAAGATTCAATCGGTTTAGTGCTTGTGCAAGAAGAAGAGATGCACCAACTGCCAGTATACTATGTAAGCAAAGCTTTACTACCCGTCGAAGTACGATATCAAGACATGGAAAAATTGGCTCTCGCTTTGATTATCGCTTCTCGAAAATTGAGGCCGTATTTCCAGGCCCACAACATTCACGTTTTAACGAGCTTTCCGTTGAGGCAAGTCCTACAGAAGCTAGACGCCTTAAGAAGGTTATTGAAATGGGCTGTTGAACTCAATGAATTTGATGTAACATACATGCCCCAGACCGCAATCAAGGGTCATCTGGCTGATTTTGTTGCAGAATTTGCTAAGGCCCCTGAAATCGAAGTGAACATGGAGTTAGCAAAACCTCCCACCTGGAATCTCTTTGTTGACGGCTCCTCAGGAAAAACAAGCTCCGGAGCTAGCGTTGTACTGGATAGCCCAGAGGGGCATAAGCTGAACTGCGCCGTTAGACTCGAGTTCAAAACTTCCAATAATGTAGCTGAATACGATGCCCTCCTAGTTGGACTCCGGTTAGCCAGAGAATTACAAGTGAAAAGATTGATTATCAGTGGTGATTCACAGTTGGTGGTGAATCAGGTTAATGGGAACTTTGTAGCCAGAGACAAGTACATGATAGCCTATCTGAAACTGATAATGGATTTCATGCCTGACTTTGAAAAGTTCAAGCTGATTCAGGTGTTACGCGGGAGAACCCCCATGCAGATACACTATCAAAATTGGCCAGTAACAAAGATTTAGAACTGCTCAAAGTGGTGCCAATTGAGCACCGGCTGAACCCTCTAACAAGAAGGGTGAAGAGCTGATGTGGATTCAGAGTACACCACCATGGATGGTACCTATCTTGGCCTACTTAAGGGCGCAAACTATGCCAGAAGATGAAATCGAAGCGCGAAAGCTTCGAAAAGAGCTACTTACTTCATCCAGCATGATGACATTATGTATAAGCAATGCTTCTCTTCTCCTCTCCTCAGATGCACAGGGGGAGAAAAAGATAATTATATCCTAAAATAAGTTCATGATCACTCTGGCGGACATGGTTTGGCACACAAAATACTTAGGTAAGGGTATTACTGGCTAACCCTGAAAAGGGATGCCATTGAATTCGTGTACAAATGTGACAAGTGTCAGTGCTTCTCCAACATGCAAAGGCAGCCCTCCCAAGAGCTTACTGTTGTGACCAGCCCCTGACCTTTTGACAAATAGGGTGTGGATTTCATTAATCCCCAGCCTAAAGGGAGAGCAAGCACTCGATTCGCCATCGTTACTATTGACTACTTCACCAAATGGGTGGAAGTAAAGCCTCTGTCCAAGATTACTGAAGCAAACACTGTCAGTTCCTCTGGAAGAACATCATATGCCGGTTCGGCATACCTCATTCCTTGGTCTCAGACAATGGCAAACAGTTTAATAACATGAAGATTCGGGACTTATGTGATGAGCTCGGAATCAAAAAGCATTTCTCTTCACCTCATCATCCCTAAGTGAATGGCCAAGTCGAGGCGGTCAATAAGACCATCAAGCTCACCCAGAAAAGGAAGCTAGACGTCTCCAAAGGGGCCTGGGTTGACGAGCTCTCACAAGTCCTATGGGCCATCAGAACTACTTGCAAAACTGCCACTGGGGAAACACCTTTCTCTATGACTTATGGGGCTGAGGCAGTCAGCTCGGTAGAGGTTGGTATTCCTTCTCCTTGCCGCATACACTTCAACAAAGTAACAAATGATGAACTGAGGAGGTTGGGATTGGATTTTCTTAAATAAAAGAGAGATGATTCTCAGGTCAGACTCACTTCCTACCAGCGTAAGATGATGCATTATTATAATGCTAAAGTGAAGAAAAGAATGTTTCGCATCGGTGACCTCGTGCTCCGTAAGGCTTTCCCCCCAACCAAAGATCCTGGCACAGGGACTTTGGGGCCAAATTGGGAGGGTCCATACAAAATAGTCCAGGAAATTCGGCCTGGCACTTACACAATGGAAGACCTAGAAGGGAATACGATGCCTCATCCCTGGAACATCGAGCATCTGAGAAAATACTACCAGTAGGAAGCTTGTAACCTTGTAAATATTACAATCAAATGAATGAATTCTATGTTCGCTTCGTTCTTACATCAACACAAATCAAGCAACCTTGCCGAGGTGCAAGCCCCTCTAAAGAGGTCACCTCCGAGGAAATCTGCGTAGTTAAAGGTGGTGCGGGTGCCATCTCTGATGAAATAGAAAGTACACACATCAAACAACCTTGTCAAGGATTAAGATCCTCTAAAGGGGTCACCTCCAAGGAAATCTTCGTAGTCGAAGGTGGTGCGGGTGCTACCTTTGATGAAACAGAACTCGCACGTTAGAAGAGTCGGATTGTTCATTGAATTCTTCCATTTCACTAATTAGTTAAGCAAGCCGATGTGATTTATTTGGTTATTCATTAGCTTCGACCATTTTATTATGTGGTTAAGGTGGGCTCATACGATTATACTTAAGATCCATTTACTATTGTTATTCATCCGAAGTTGTACTAGAAGAAGTGATTACTTGTACAATAAAATGGAAGCAAACTGAAGCGACAACACTTGGAAGAAAATAAACTTCATTAATCATAAAAGAGATGCTGAAGCCATTACAAGAAGATGAATGAATTTACAATAGCCTAATCTACATTTACTACTGCCTTGACCTCTGCTTCCTCCCCTTTGGGAGCCTCTTATTCTCCTTCCTTCTCCTCATCAGCTACTGGCCTTCCTCTAGTAGGGCCCCCGAACTCTTCTTCAAGAAATTCAATGTCCAACTCAGGATGCCTCTCACGGATGCGGGACATCATTTCCTTTGTAGCCCAGGAGGCCCAGTAATTCGCGAAGTCGTCGTACTCCGACGTAGTGTGAAAATTGTCTTTATAGTTCTGCACTGCTGCCTCGTCGATTGTTTTCAATTCAGTCTTCAATGAGTCGATCTCCTTAGTTTGGGCTTCAGTAAGCTGTTTCAGCTTGCCCTTCTCCATATTTACCTCTGCCAATGCCTCTGAGGCGATGTGCTGATGCTCATTGGCATGGTTGACCCTCTTAGTCAGAGCCGCCACTTGGGAGACGGACTCATGAAGCTCATTCTTTAGCCGATTGACCTGGATTTCGGCAGTATCCAACTTCAAAGTAGACGTCATCCACTTCTCATCTGCCTCATCAGCCTTCTTTTTTGCTATGGCCACTTCAGTCTCCCAACTCCCCGAGGCCTTAACCTTCTCCTCCAACTCATCATTTATTTTACAAAGGCCCCGAACCAGATCCTCTGCCGTGGTCCCAAGACTTAACGCCCTCGCCACACAGGCGTTGTTGGCTACCAGAAATCCTCAATCTCGCACAAGGAGACATGATTGGCCCAGTCCTCAGTCCAATACTTGCTATGGACTCTTGCAATCGAAGCGGTCTCAGGAGAAAGTATTTCCAATACTACACTGGGGAGGTTTTTTTCCTTACTCCCCAGAAAGTTCGTTGCCTTGCCTCAGGCTGGAGTATTTACCGGCCTCTTTTACCTTTTTCGACTGGCTCCCTGGCGAAGTATGTAGTTATTGGCACAATGGCTTGGGAAATCGGCGGAGCCACCACTGTAACACTGACATCAACAGGAGGAGAAGAGACTGTTGTGGTCTGGGCAGAGCAGAAGCCCCTGATGGGCCGACCCGTTTTTTCTTTCTTGGTACGAGGGAGGCTCATTCCTCTACTTCATTCTCCTCAACGGCTACTGGCCAGCCCTGCTGAGGGCAAGTAAACGCTGCGACTGCTTCTTATAAGCAGTCGATCTGGGTTTCTGCATTTTTGCATCCGCCATGCTTCAGTGGATGGTAGCCAAGTCGGGCTTTGGTGACCTCTTCTTCTCAAAATCCTTTGCGAAAGAAAGAAATAATGGCTAAGTATTTTCAGCAAGGAGAAGCAGTAAAAGGAGAATCGAAGTGTTAGATTTACCTTGATTCGTCATCAATCCGATCAGAACGAGGTGATAATTCTTGTCAATAATCTCTTTGTAGCTCCTCTTTGGCAGAGGTGTCTGGCTGATGATGTCCCACTCCTCTTCGGATATCTCACACTTCGGAAGGGAGCCTACAAGGAATAGAAATATTAAAACATGAGCAAAATTGGTTAGGTAAAATGAGCTCGGCATAGCTACTTTCTTTAAGTGGAGTAGGTAGTAGGAACAGTCAGAAGCACCATAGGATCGTTCTCCACGGTATCCCACCGGCCAGAAGTCCAGAACCAGGAGCTCTTCCAGCCTTTGATTGAGGAAGATGTCCCATGCAAAAACAGGGAGTGAGACCCCCGAGGAGCCAGGTAGTACCAGCATCGGCTCTCTTCCCCCCCTCCGACGACAGCGTTTGGAAAGAAAAGGGAGTGGAATAGAATACTCTGAAAGGCATGTTTACTCTGATGCTAGCCCGACACCATAGCATCCATGTCCCTACCATCTGGGACTACGAATTGGGATTGAATTGGGGTGAGGCCAATCCATAAGACCTAAGCACTAATCGAAAGAATGGGTGAAAGGAGAGTCTTAGTCCGGCCCAGAACAGATGGTCGCTCACCGCCACGCATCCCGGCCTAGGATAGCAAGCCCTCTCATGAGGTTCAGGTAGGATGAGTTGGATGTTATGGGGGACCCTACATATTTTCCTACACCTCTCTTTTAGTTTCGAGGCGATTTTGGAAGGGTAGTTTGATGCCCCACTGGACGGATGTATCTACGGGATAGGCAGATCGCCTCCAAATATTTTTCCCTACCATAATGGCTTTACTCAGTTCGTCTGGGGACACCACTATGGGTTCTATCATGGTCGAACTCTCCTCGCCTCGCCCCTCCTCACTTCCCCTTACAACAGAATGCCCGCTTGCCATCTCTGGTTTTTGAAAGTTTTGAAAAGAAAAAGGAGATGAAGAAATTGAAAATGCGTAGATTACCTAGTACGACGTCGAAGAACCGGTGGTTTTCCGGAGTCTGCAGGGCGATCGACGGAGTTTACTACTAGTATTCATTGGAAAGAACCTAAAGGAGATGGAATGTAAGAATTCTTGAGTATTTTGGAGATTTTCGCGAAAGTAAAATTTTCAAAATGAAAGGGATAGGCCTTTTATAGGCATTCCAAGGCTCACCCCTACCGTTGGATCAAGACCAATCGCATTTGGGCCATCCAGATTTAAGACCTCAAGATCACCGTTAAATTCAAAAGTCACCAAGATAAACGGCCCAATGAAGCGGTGAGCCTCACGCATAGCTCAAACGCGTCGCCCCGAGAAATGGGAGGCGTCGCCATCATTACCATTTATAGCAAAGGAGGCGTGTCTTGGAAGCAGCAGGCACCCCCTTTGCGTATCTTGGGAAGACGCTAAAACTTTCAAATCAGTGGCACCAAACCCAGGGCTATCTCTTCAGAGCTATCGCCTCCTTCCAGAGTTGCCAACCCCCAATCGCTTCGACCGCAACAGCTTCGCGTTATAACAGCTTTCCATAAGAGTTGCCAACCCATATCACTTCAGCCAGAGCAGAATCTAATGTTGTAACAACTTTCTCCAGAGTTATCAACCCCAATCGCTTCGGCCGCAACAGCTTCGCGTTGCAACAACTCTCCATAAGAGTTGCCAACCCATATCACTTCGGCCAGAGTAGAATCTAATGTTACAACAACTCCCTCCAAAGATGCCAACCCCCAATCACTTCAGCCACAATAGCTTCGGGTTGCAACAGCTCTCCATAAGAGTTGTCGACCCATATCACTTCAGCCAGAGCAGAATCTGATGTTGCAACATCTCCCTCTAGAGTTGCCCACTCCTACCACTTCAGTAATGCCACGGCTTCGCTTCATATCACTGCTTCGTAACGTTACCACCACTATCTAATCTCCTAGCTCCAGCTTTCCTTCCCATGCACCCCAACTCAACAAATTAAAAGTCATTGTATTATATAAATATCCATACATAAACTTGCGGGACTATTATTACGGGCCTACATCAAACTCGCTACCTCACCTGCCACATGTCAGCAGGGGGTGGTCCGTACCGAGCCACGTGTCAATTGAGGTGATTGCACATGGGACAGATTGATTACATAAGTCGAAGTGATTGTGTGGGGACGAATTGAACAGCTACCAGCGAAGGAACCGAATTCATCTGCAATATAACGCGGATGCAAAGGCCCGTACTCCGCTTCTACAATTCAACACCTAACTCGCCTCGCTCCTGCAAAGTTTTCCTACAATGAATCTTTTCAAAGTCAAATCCCTGACTGATAGGGCATGTAGCGGGATCCAAACGGTCAATTCAGCTACTTTTGTCAGAAACATTCAATGGCAGCCAACCTATGAAAAGACAGATTGACACCCAGGATGGGACGAGCCCTGTGGATCTAATAACACATGTCTCCTCATCTAATGGCTCTCATCTTCCCGTTCTTAGTATAAATACTACCTTATTGTGCCTGAAGAAGGATTTGAATCCCATTTTTACTCCAACTATATTGTAAACTTGGTATCATTTTCTCTTCCTCATATATTGGCACCCTATTATTACTCATTTATATCAACCACTTCCGGGCGAGTGTTTCACCATCGACGAACTATTTTTCGATTGAACCTAAATTGACTTGACCGTCGGAGTGCTCGTGGCCGCTCCCACCCCCTCTGGAAAAAGTCATGGGTAACTGACGACATGCTACGTGTGCAGGGAAGGACTGACTTGAAGACTTATTCTGTTGGCCATGTGTTGGAGCCATTTTTCAAGGTCAACAGTGAATATAGAATATAGACACACCATCTTTTGTTGGGTCAGTATCTCACCTATAAATTTGATCCGAATTACAATCACAATCAAATCCAAAACAAACAAAATATTGAATTGAGACGTACAACCTCTATGGAAGTTATACTCATTTTTATGTTCGTCATAAGGTTCCGAAAATCCATGTCCTTTCAGGATTTATTTAAATCGTAAAATATAGAAAAATCGAGATTTAAAGAAATTAGTAATGGTCCAATTGAGAATTTATGATTTATTTGGGAACTTAATTGAATAAAGTCAGAAAGCTGGGCTCAAGGACCAAAAAGGCAGAAACTAAAAGGTTATGGATTGTTTTCCATAACGGACAAACCATATTTGAAAGGTCATTGCAAGCCTGGTGTTAAGATTTAGCTCTTGCATGTTAGCTAAAGTTCGTGTGGTGACCTTAGTTTTGACTCCCAATTTGCCTATTTTTCAAGTTGTAGAAGTGCCTCAAAATGAGTCCTAAAGGGAGGACCCAAATTGTTAATTGTTGAAAAAAATTTGTATACAAATTTTATATTTGAGTAGCCATTTTCATGATGATCATACATTTTCTATAATTGTTCGATCAACGATTACCACATTGTTTGTCACCACCGATATGATATTGATTAGGTGTTATACTGTTATTTCAAAATCAACATGAGTTGAATTTGATAAATAAAGCACGGAAAATGTGTTGGTGGAATATCTCCAACATCACAAGAGAAAATAGGAGAAGAAGTTGGAAAATTACCGAGTCTCGAACTAAAAAAGGATGGCTTCATAGCCCGTGTTGACGCATTCCTTAAAACCTTACTTGTCCTACCAATATCACGATGCGCTTAAAAATACAAATATGCCTCCACGATGCAATGAAACCTAATCTTTTAAGTATTGAGCATTCACGAAGACATACACAACATCGGAGAATTATAGACGTATATACTAGAGATTTAAAAATTCTCTCTCGATAATGACAAAGTATAATACACCTTGCAGAAAAAAAATGATGAACAAAATATGATTCAAAGTGAAAGTTCACATTATTGTTTAGACCCACATTATTGTTTAGACCCACAAGTGAAATTAAACAATTAAAAGTAACAAGTCATTTTTTTTTTATTTTTTTAGATGATTAAGTCAATTAATCCAATTCGCCAATATGTTTAAATACCACAATAAATCAAAAGAGGTAAATAACTAAGAACACAAAAAATGATCACGAAGAAAAAATCCTTCGCAAAGGATAAAAAAACTCAAGGCCCAAGTTAGTGAAACTCACTATAAACAAATTGACTTACAGTACGGTCCAAACTCGAATAATCCTTAGTATTCTCTTATCGTAATCATTAAGGTTCTCCTGAACTGCGTGCTCCTGTACTAACTCCAGACTTTTTGGAATTGTTTATTTCCTATGGATCAGCTAGAACTCTTCGTTCTTGTCAACTAGACTCCGATTTCCTTCCTCGAATTTCGAAACTCTGACAGATTATACTGAAGTGGGTGGTTTGGTGTTTGATCGTTAGATCTTTTTGTGTTTTGATCTTGGGTTAAATATAGAATGTTATGGCTCGATCAACAAACTTTGTGTTGGATGAATTTATGAATTAACAAAGAAGGGATTGAATCAAGAAACTTTGAATATGTCGTTTGATCTTCAATAATGTGTTCCCTATAATGAAAGAATGACTCAACACATTTTGGGACGTTCATGGGGTTGGATATATATAATGGATAGTGTTTGAGATGAAAAGGAATTGAAAAATCAGTTTTTGACGCAAATAGGGATTTCTAGAACATGACCCACCGCTCGAGCGCTAACTTAGAGCTAAGGGAGTTGCAAGCATGCCGTTCAAGCGTCATTTAGCGCTAGGCAGGCGACAAAGTCACTGCGTTTACTGCTCGAGCGCCAGTTAGGCGATAGGCTAGTGCCAGTAGTTCTTTTTTTCATTGACTTCTTGAAGTTCGACTCTTCATCTTCCTCTTGTATATCTTGGACCTCTTTTAGGACTCCATCATCCCCAATCTCTTTTTACCATAACTTGGACTCAACACAACTTATTTTGACTTTGATTACAATTCAATTAAATCCCAAAACATGATTTTAACTTAGGAAATTGCCAATTACAAATATAGACTTAACAAAAAGATATGGGGAATAAGAGGCAGTAAAAGAACATTAGTCTTGTATATTCTTCTGGTTATCTCAAATAGAAAAATATGGAATCTTTTCATGTAACTCTTCATTCGTAGATTTTGATATTGAATTTAAAAGATTTAAGACTATTTAGAACTATACAAAATTGTCCAACTATCAAAATATTCATCAAGAGGTATAGGTACTCGAAGGCACCTGATGAGGTCATTTAACTTCCAGACCTAACCTAGAAGACATGGGTCCCTTCCATCCTCGAGGAGGCTCGCCTACCTTAGGGTCATATTTACTTAGGATCTCTGTCATTCTACTTACGACCCTTGATTAGAGCCGAGGTCCTTAACTTAGAGGTGTCAATTTGGGTGGTCCGGGCCGGGTCGGCCCCGCCAACATATGAGCCCGATAATGGCCCGTGTGAAAAAAAAAGCCCACCCGCTATGGGTTCTGGGTCAGCACACAATTTTGAACTACAATCCAGGCCCACCTGTTGACCCATCCAGGTCGATTCCATGCGGGTCACGGGTCGCGGTTTGTTCCGATTTGGCCCATATGATTGTATAAATAAAATTATAAAATATAGAATTTTTCATATTTATAGCAGAAAATATTTTTTTGTTAAATGTAAACTAAGAATTGAATACAATGATAAATTCATATTTATACAAAGAAATGTTTACATAGAATTCAAATTTAATGTTACATGAATTATTTATAACTTTGCAAAGTTAAATTTAACTCAAACAAATAAGAACTAAATGCATTTCTAATTACTATTATCAAATATTTATAGCATAATAAGTAAATCACAACTAGGTTGGTACCTACTTACCTACTTTTACTATAATTTATAGTTTAAATACATTCCAACTAGGTTCGTACCTACTTAACTATAATATATAATTTTTTCAACCGCGGCCCGTAAAGGTGCAACCAGCGAAGCCCGCGGGTCACACCTCCTTGACCCGTGAATAGCCCACTCGAGTCACGGATCGGCCCGCGGTACCGGGTCGATCGGGCCGATCCGGGTCGATTTTCACGGGTCTGGCCGGTCCATCCGTCTTGACACCTCTACCTTAACCTTAGAGTAGCCAGTGGACCAACATCCGTACAATACAATCAGTCTTACATCACATTTCATTGTTGAGTCTCATTCAAATTTACTTCATGTGTTCTAACCACAATTGGATTTTCAAACCATCAAGAGTCAATACAATGTTTGGCAAGTATTCTAATTCTTACAGGATTACGCCTCCCTAAATTCTATATATACTTGACTTTTATTCATTATTCATATTCTTTTTTTCATTATTCAGTTCATAGATTTATGAAGTTCTCTCCAACAAATTTGTGACTAAGCATACAAAAGACTACGAGAACAACTTCACTAGCCTTTTTGCGATGGCTTGAGATCGAGTATCCCCAGGTATGATTTTTGGTAGAGTCATTGACACCATTTATGGAAAGCACTACAAAAAGTTATGGTAGACACATGATTGATATGTCATGCATTTAGGTCTTCAACCCAGAATTTCGCTGATTATTATGTCTCCCAAGATCTCTACCAATGGGGAACCCTCCAATTGCTTGGACCATCACCTAGAGGAGGAACCCTCTAACGGATTCGTAAAGAACACACCATCAAAATATTACACCACTAGTATTACCTCAATGGCCATAAATACAGGAGGCATTATGTCACCTCATGAAATAAGCCATAGCTTTGACTCAAGCTTCAAGTGACGCGCTTCAACTTCCGTGTTACGTAAAACCCCACCGCCTCCCAAATCTACCTCTCTTAACCGTGCCTTAAATCTCTGTTATTTCAATGTTATAGATTCAAGCTACATATCTGAAGGTGAAAAGTTTGGGGTTAGGGGTAACCTTAACATTTTTTTTTGAATGTCTATGTGGAAAGAGAGAAAGGTGTAAGTGGTGGTGACAATGGCCTTCAGATGGTGCTGATGTAGTCTATGGTTGTAGTTGATTTGTGAGTCGTGGTTGGTGGTGGCAACCACGACGACGGGGAATTTGTTTTCAGATAATCTTTATATTTTTCTGTGAATGTCTGTGTATAAAGAGAGAGAGAGAGAGAGTGA
>CAIGRF010165523.1:0-28576 GCA_903798235.1 Fraxinus ornus
ACATCATCAACTTTCTATGTACAATTTAGTATGGCCTTTAATTCTAGTGTTATCAATCGATAAAAAGACAACCTTCTTCACTAAATGAACAAAAACGAGAAGTTACTTATTTTTTATTTTTATTTTTTTAAAAAATAGGCGAGTCGGGCGGGTTTATTCCGTTTTCATGAGTTAACCCATAATCCAGTCCAACCCAACCCGCCTACACAACCAACCCGTGTAAAAACAATAAAAAAATCAACCCAAACCGATCGAATTTGACGGTTTGGATGAGTTGGGTCGGATTTTGCCCACCTCTAACCCTATTTATAATGATGGCTATTGTCCAATCTGACGTTACAACAGCTTTTTGACCTCTTCTATAATGGAATAGCAAAGGGGGTACGATGTTGGACTCCAAAAATTCACATCACCAAATTAGACACGATGACTAAGTAAAAGTATTCCATTTGACTAAAAATCAATCTGTCCGCGAAGAAAATCAACAAGATTTTCAAAAAATCATGCTTGATACACACGGTTGTTGACAACATGTCACATAGCATGTCGTCATCAGACAATTTAAAAAATAAATTATTTTTTCAATTAACACTTTTTTGTCACCTACAATATTATTGACAATGTTGTAAAAAATATTGTACAAATAGATTTATCCATCTTCAAAAATAAATGAACAAGGGTTGGTCCGTGCATATGCATGCAAGGCCTGGTCATTATATTCACGCTTGAATTCTTGATATGGTTCATATTTCAATGTCAAAAATAAATAGCCGAATATTATAAGTGGATGGGGTCCAACTTATTTTTGCTATTTTTTTCCTCATGTCAATAGATGCTGCATGGTCAAAAAAATAACAAGGGTCATCGAGCCGGGAAAAGGGACTTTATCCTTCATTAAAGACACACTATACACTATTACTAAGTGCGTAGAACAATTTTATAATAGTTTTTGTACTACATATAGTATAATTAAGAAAAATAATAATAAAAGTTTTAGTCGTGAGAGAGTAAAAATGAATGTCGATAAAACTTAACTTGAAAATTTCACAAGTGAATGAGAAAAATAAAAAAAGGGTATGATTGTCTCTTTCACAGTTTCTAGGAGAGCTAAATTTGCCTCAATTATTTATCTCTTTTTGTCAAATTTTCTCAACTTCATTTCGACTCGTGAGATAGTTGTCTATATACCGATAATAAATGTATGGATTCTCGAGAAGAGGAGTTGAGGGTGAATCAAATTCCTACCGTGATTAGTACAAGTGCAATTGAAATTCTTGAAAAGTTATCCGCACAACTTTTATTAGTTTATATATAAAAAAAATGAAAGGGTCCCACAATGGAGCTTTCCCCATTTGAAAGGGCAAACATTGTTCCCAATAATTTCAACCCACACCATTTGAATAAAAGGTCAATCAAGTAACTTGAGTAACAAAACACCTTTGTTTAGGCACATTCAAGAACTTTGGCACGCAGTGTTTATCTTCTGATGTAGCCAGAAAATGACATTAATCATAGTTATACGAATATGTTTTTAGACTACAAATTGTGATTTTTTGCCTAATCACAATTGATTAACCTAATCAAACAAAACACCGTTCAAGTGTAGTTCTAATGCCTTACACGATGATGTAACCATTCTCCTAAATTATGCACGTAGAAATTATAAACTTCTAGATGGATATAATATTTAATACAACGTTAGAGTAAAGAGCTGATAATTGATGTTTCCACCTGGGAACCCATCAATTATTTAATTAAAATATCAAAATATGCATTTATTGTTGAAGGTATGTGCACATAATTTTATCAAATTGTGTAAACTTTTAAAGTAAGTAATTTAATGTGACATCAGAGCAAACACGTCTCAAAGTCAAATATTATTGTCACTCTTTTTTTTTTTTTTGATAATCGTGGATGTTCGGACCAGTTTGCGCGCACCTCGACTAATCCCACTGGCCCCTGAAGTTTATGACCGGGTACTCACCTCAATGACCCTGAAGAAACTCGAATTGATGATCATTGTAGAGCAAATACAATGTCTGATCAATTGAGCAACCCCTCAGAGTTATTGTCACTCATTTTATTAAAAAAATTTACTCCTTCAGATTAAATTATTCAAAACCCATAGCTTCCTGTTAAAATAATTGAAAGCTTCCCCACCAAAGATTACGAAATCATGAAACTAACCTTAAAATGTGAAAGCCAGTTATACATAATCCAAGGGCAATGTCGTACTAGTAAGAAGTATGTGACGACTATATATTGTTGGTATTACAAAATTTCAAAGCCCAATTGATTAAACGTACCATCACCAATTCACCATTTGAAAAGCTTGACAAAAGAACTGTCTCAAGAAATGATTACCTCCACTGCACCACCGTCTGCCACCACCACATCCACGGCGGAAGAAGACAGCACCACAACAAGTTTTTCCAGTTTGCAGACAGACATCATAGAAGCCCACATCCTCCCTCGTTTAGACGGCATCACTCTAGCCTCCACAAGCTGCTCTTCCACCACCCTCCGCCAAGTTTCCTCCGAAGATCACTTGTGGTCCAAAACATGCCACTCCACGTGGCCTTCCACCAGGTCTCCACGTGTCTGTCAGGTCATCTCCACGTATCCCGATGGTGGGCCCCGCAAGTTTTTCTCCCACGCCTTTCCTCTCTTGGAAGAAGACCTCTCTTGCTCAAATCTCCGACCTCCATCACCATCAGCACGACAGCCGTCAGAATTGATATCAGCCGTTGATATACACTACGAAGACAAATTAATCTTCAGTAAAGTCCAAGAAACGGAAACCGTGACCGGGTGGTTCCGGTGCTCGCCCTTCAGGATTGACCTGCTGGAGCCAAAAGACGTGATCCTCACACCCATTAAACACCCGGACGGAGACGAGACGTGTACGTACATTTTCAACTACATGACGCTGAGCTGGATTTTGATAGACCCAATCCGACGGCAGGCAGTGAACCTCTCATCTCACAAGCCTGTTAGTGTACAGCGCCATTGGTTGACTGGGGAAGTGCAAATGCGATTTGCTTCAATCCTAGCCGTTGATCGTGGTCACGTGCAGTGTGGGATAGTGGTCACGTGCGCTGGTTCCGAGGAAGGGGAGACGATGCAAATAAGAGAAATATGTTTAGAGATTGAGAACATGGATGGAATGCACATAAATGGGAAGGGCAGTTTGGGTATATTACAAAGGGCAATGGAGGGTAAAAAGGGAAAAGGGAGAAATAGAATACAAGAAGGGCAAAGGAGGTACAAAGAGTATCTTGAAATGAAGAAAGAGAGACAAGAGAGAAAGGTTAGGACAGAAGGGACATTAGATATATTGTGTGTGGCATTTGGGGCATCTTGTTTTGTAGCTTTTTGGTGTTTTATTTTGTTCACATAGCATTAAAAGGAAAAAAAGATTATACTTATAGAAATTGAGATAGTAAGTTCTACAATATTAAAAGAAAAAGAAATTTATATATTATTTACTTACTGTATTTTTTTAGTTTTATCTATTATTTTGTAATAAAGATTTACAAGTTACTTTACATTGGAAAACTTTTCATGCATGTGGACCTCCCAAAATACAGACGATGTTAAAAGTTTATAGTTCATTCAAAATGAATGAGCAAAATCTAAACCTCCGTGCCACCCTTTAGGGTCACAAAATTTGTGTTATAAAACTTCGCTATGTGACTATATTAGTTTAGGGCTTTACTATTTGTATATCAAGAGTTACATAATGCACAGTGTTTTTCAAATTCCATATCTTTTTAATTTTAACACGCAAATAAATCCTTAAAAAGTATTATAAAATTTCATATTTGCCCTTGAAGGTATCAATAATATATTTTCGGAATTCATTAAGCCACTACTTGTCTCCCCGTTAGAAATTTTTTTTTTTTGAGGATCAGAAGTTTGATTTGATGAAATCTTCCAAAGACAGACTACTATACACAATCGCCCGCAAAAGTCTTATTGAAAAATGAACTTTTGAATAGTGGTTTTTTTAAAAACGTAGTTAAAAAGTAGAAAAAAAATATATTTATATACAAATTTTTTTATTGGGTATACATTTGGTTGAAAATAAATTTGAAAAAAATAATAATTTCGCTCTAATGGAGACAAACATGGCTAAATAACCTAAAATAATAATAATAGGTAGTGCATTTAAGGGAAGACTTGTAGAATTTCCATGGTGGCTAAAGTTTTCAGATTAGAGGTCTATCTTCGGCATACGTTGTTGGTAAAATTCAGCATGCTTAATCGAACTTCCTTCTCTCGTTCTTTAGCCTTTCTTAGGTGGAGGATTAAAATTTTACTTTTTATTAAATTATGTTAAAATTTATGAAGTGTGTGGCTGAAAAGTTGTAGATATCATGAAATGTGGTTAAAATTAATTTTTAACTTATTTAGCCCTGTTTCAAAACTCTTTATTTTACATATTCATTTTCAACCACATATTTACAAAATAAAATATTTTGCACGTAGATATAAAAATTTTCAACCTTTTATTTTAGCCACTCAAATGGTTTAGTCCAAACTCATCAATAAAGTTTCAATTTAATCACCAATAATGATTTCATTAAAATTATTTAGCTGTATAATAAGAATAATGTTATTTAGTTTTATTGATATCGAGTACCAATTTAGGTGACAACATATGATAGATTCAATAAAATGTACCAAATCACTTTACTTTTAAATGAATATATAAGTAAATAACCTACTTAGACCGTTCGTTACCCTATTTGAAAATGAACAAAAATGTGCATTATTAAATTTCTTAACAAATGCAATAAAAGAGTTTCTAAATCAGTGATGCTTAACAAAGAACATATTCAACCTTAGGGGATTAGGGTTATTACTTATTAGTTTGACTAATATTACAAGCCTAACCCTTTTTTCCAAAGCCCTGTTTGACACGAATTAAAATTAAATTTTAATTTAAGTCAAAGTCAAACAATCAATATTAACCACATCTTTTATGAGTCTCACATTTCAAAATTATATCACAATCTACTAAAAATCTAATTTTAATTTCCACTAAACACTCTCCTAATAAAGTTGCAGAATAATATACAAATCATGACACCGTATCAAATTAAGTAATTAATGAATACGATATGTAGTTTATTTCATAGTAACAAAATCAAATATTTATTTCACGTCATAATTCACGCTCTAACTAATTTATAATTTTGGGGAATAAAAACTTACTTTTTTTTAACCTCAAAGTATCTACAAGTTTAAGTGTGTAATTCAATTTTAGTTTATTTTACTTATAACTAATGAGTCAATTCTACTATGGTCATTAAAGTTCAAGAAAAATATTAAATTGACTATTAAAGTATTTATGCGACCTGTGTTTAGCTAGTAAAGTTAAATAATGTAATATAACGGGTCACTTCAGACCGATTTGATGTAGTTGTAGACTAACAATCGTTAAATTGTACAATTCATTCTAGATGTCCCAATAAAATAAAATGTTACAAACGATAAAGTTGTCTATAGAGAAGGATTCAGAGGAATAAGCTATGCCTAGAATCAAGCCACCATACATTTTAATGATTTTTGGTGATGATAGGGGGTTTGATAAAGGGTGCACGTTAGTAGATGGGATAGAGAGATGGTCGAAACGATATAAGACATTGTTTCTGTGTAATCATTCCACAATATTTGTTTCATAAACATATTTGTTTTCACCGAATCTCACTTCAAGACAATAATCAGTTACACATACATACAACCATTTCAATATCTTACTTGATTGATCTCGGTGTCATCATTCCATGATATGTCAACTTTCAGCTAGAACAACTTACCGATCTGACACGATATGGCATCTCAACACTGATGATCAAGTTATTACCAAATTAAAGTCCTTATAACCTAAAATGATCAATATACCCTCCTATATAAATAAAACAAAAATGAAAAGAAAAGAAAAATAAAGAATAAATTGTAATATTACTCCTCAATTTTTTAAAAAATGCAAATGAGTCCAAAATTTATGAAAATATTAAAAATAACAAAAAACTCTCTCTCTCACCACCGCCAATTGAACCTCTGGACATTGGTACCACCACCACCACATGGGCTTTATAAATCGAGTGAACTTACTTTGGTTTGATGCTTTGGTGGTGAACATTCAGAAGTTTCCTTGAGTCCGAACCACGCTTTATGATCAATCTCTAGAAACATGTTCAGTTATTAGCCTCAAATGAAAGTTTGCCACTGCAATTTATTATCCCTAGCTAAACACCCATAATTTTTTGCAACTGCATAAGCAAACAGACACACCCGCAAGCACACTCCCATTTTCACATGGGCAAGTATAAATACACACATATTATAGAGGGAGAAAAAGATTACTTGAAAATTGGGCGGAGAAGGCATGAAGATTCATGAACCCAAAGCTNGGGAAAATAATCTAATTCGAATCAAACCAAAAATAAGTTCTTCACCCGATTTATAAAGCCTATATTTTGAATTCGCATGCTCTAAAATTTTGATGAGTGCGCTATTTTCCTTTTTTGGTTTGGTTGTAAGTTTTAGTATGTGCGTATGTATATGTGTGTTTTTTGGGGGAAGCATTGCCAAATGTACAAGAATGGGGACATGGTTCAACTCAAGTGACAAGTGTATATACTATGGGAAAAATTTTAGGGGTGATGGTGGTGGTACCAATGTCCAGAGGTTCAATTGGCGGTGGCGACGACGACGACGAGGAGGAGGTTGAGGGAGACGGAAGAGAAGAGAGAGAGAGAGATTTTTTTTTGGGTTATTTTTAATATTTTCATAAATTTTGGACTTATTTGCATTTTTTAAAAAGTTGAGGAGTATGATTACAATTTATTCTTTATTTTTTTTTTATTCTTTTTTCTTTTATTTATATAGGAGTGTATATTTTGTTATTTTAGGTTATAAATAGGTGAAAATGATATTTTCTGCAATAAAACGTTGAAGTATGAGTGAAAATGTTAAAAAAATAAAAGGTAGGAACGTTTTGCACAATGATATTGAAAGGTGACGACGTTTTGTGCCAATTATCCTAAGAAAAATATGTTGAGGAGGTAAAGGTGTAAAGGTAAGGGACCCAACGGTAAATCTCTGATTTTATTTACGCTAACGTAGGTCGATTTTTTTAGACATTCCCAACGGTAAATTTCTGATTTTATTTACCCTAAGGTAGGTCGATTTTAATTTTTATTAGACATTCCTCTGAGGCACAATCAGTTTTCAAGCAATGGCACTGAGAGAGAGAAGAGATGCGTGGGCGAGTGAAGACGGCGGCCCACCGGAGGTCACTCTCCAGACCTCCATGGGCTCCTTTACAGTTGAGGTGACTACTCTTTTCACACAAATTCATGTGTGTTAATCCATTTATCGTGCTTTACTCTTCGACTTTTTTTCCTAATTAATGATGCCAAAATTGATGAAAATATGGCAGATGTACTACGACCATGCACCCAAGACTTGCAGGAACTTCATAGAGTTGGCTCGCAGAGGCTATTACGATAACGTCAAATTCCACAGAATCATTAAGGTCTCTTTTTAGGTTTCGATATTAATATATAAACATTTCTAATATTGAACTGATAATTTTTATGTGATATTGGAGAGCAGGATTTTATAGTGCAAGGTGGGGATCCAACTGGGACTGGCAGGGGTGGCGAATCAATTTATGGGTAATTTATTTATTTATTTTTGCTTTGTAAAATGTATTTTCTAATTTTTGAGTGTGCCTTGCACTTGGTTCTTTTCAAATTAATGTTTTCTTTTGGCTCCAAATACCTCTCAATTTTGTAGTTCTATAGATCACCCTTTTATGGTTTTTAAGGCTTCTTTTCTTTTTTTTTTTCTCAAAAGAAATAGAGTTAATGCTTAAATTACTCTTAGAGAAACAAGATGGTAAAATGTCAAATTTCTGAATAGCTGCGGGTGGGGGGGTGCTCTGAAGTTCTTGTTTAGAATGTCAAATCTAACATATTTTTTTTGGGAAAACAAAATCTTTAAAATTGTAAAAGGGAGAATATTTGATGCAAAACAAACCTAGAGTTCCGCCCTAATTTCTAATAAAAGAATGGTGTCTATAATAATTTCTCTTAGTGTCTCTTCAAATGTCTAATTGTCTATGAATATGTTTATAAACTGATACAATATATTTTTCCTGCAAAATGTGTTATGGATTGATTTTTTGCTTTTCTTATGTTTAATTCTTGACTAAGACACATACTTGTGTTACTATGTTAGTCTGTGCATAATGTTATTGTTTAATGTTTTTAATGATAAAAACAGTTTTCTTGTGATTATAAATTGAAGAACTTTTGTTCAACTTTCAACATTCAGTTGTTTTTTCGTTCTTTCTTTGTTTTATTTTTGTTGTTGCAGGAAACACTTTGAGGATGAGCTAACCCCAAAGTTAAAGCATACTGGAGCTGGTATTATATCCATGGCAAATGCTGGTCCAAATACAAATGGAAGTCAATTCTTTATTACATTGGCACCAGCACAATCACTCGATGGTAATTATATTATTGCATTAGAACAAACAGGTTACTCTCAGTAGCAAGGCTGAGGAGAATACATTGTATGGTATTTAGTGTCAATGGCTCTAGTTTTTGTTTTTAATGGATTATTTTCATAACTGTTGGAGATGGTTATCACGGTGCTGGGAAATGGGATTGCATATTGAACTTGATCGTCAAATGGAATGCTATTAGAGAGTTCCTACTTCCTACTCTATGGATTAGTATGGAGCTTTTATTGGATATTGTTTTGCTGTTTGGATTTGAGGACCGCTGACATTCAGTCACTTGATTATCTTCTATGTTGTTTACAAAGTTCTTGTTCCTCCAGTCTGCTACACACATTGTCATACCCATACATTTTCACACGTTAGTATTTACAAAGAAGATTCGATTTCCTCTCTCTTTATATGAGCAGAATTTTTCTTGGTACATATTATTGATGATTCACTAACAAAATTATAGTAGGAATCTTGACATATTGGCACTGTTTCTTTGTTAATTTCTTGGATCAAAAGGTGGCAGTGGAAGTTTTAGTGTATTTCTTGCTCCACTTTCTCTGATTTTAGATTAAAAAAGCCAGTGCCACTTCTAGCAAATATATAGATACGTTGCCATTTTTATGGTTCCTAATAATCTGAATATCATGTACCTTTTCTATAACATGCTTTTGTTTTCCTTACATGCTCTATCTTGATTTCCTAATTTTCAAGATATTGGAATATGGGGCAAATTGTTAAGAGCATGATAATTGTTTATATGGTCTGTGGTTAGAATACATGTGCTGAAAGTCTAAATTAGTAGGAAAAAGTAATTAATATTAAATAAAATACGTCAGACTTTCAAGATTTGTATGGTTACACCCAGTTCCTGAATAATTCTAAATGACACCATTCAATCTCTTCATATTAGCTACCTGGACTTATCCCATTCATTTGACTGTTGGATCTTGGTGGGCCTATATCTGCCTCGCTATTTTGATACACGTCGGAAATATTTTCTATATTTGGACTATAACTTAAAGTGGCTTACGGCATTTGATAGAACCATATTATATACAGCCTCCATGCAACATGGATCAAAAAGGTGTCATTTGGCTGAATAGCATTCACGTGTAGACATAAATGATGCAACTCATGAATGAACTGCCAAAAATCTGTTTCTGCAGGCAAGCATACAATTTTTGGGAGAGTATGTAGAGGAATGGAAATTATCAAGAGACTTGGCAGTGTTCAAACTGACAACACCGATAGGTATGCTCTTTTCCTGAATATTTTATTGATCAGATTTTTAAACAAACTACATAGAACAAATAGTAACCAAATTTGGAAAATAATTTCAAGTTACTCTCTTAATCCTCACCAAATTTAGAAAGTAAGTTCCACTTGCATCTTTTATTCAAAAGAACCATCATAAAAATAGTCGTGGTTCTGCTTTGACTGCACCAGTAGAGTTGGCTTTAGCCCATTCAATTCTAACCATTAAATACCAGAAATCAGATTTATTAACCAATTTTCATTCTCTTCCCATTTAAACATGTTTCTCCAAGTTCTTAGACTTGGCCTTTACATTTCTACCCCGTAAAGATGTTAGTACACCAGCCATATGGTATTATATGATTTGTGTTCAGTAGCAATGCTAATTCCTTTATGTTATGTAAAGATTCAATTTTATTCACCTTTTGTCGCAACATTATGAAGTCCGTAGAAAACTGTTAATCTTTGTTCTGTCAAATTCAGGCCCATACATGATGTGAAGATTCTACGGGCAACAGTCAAAGACTAAATTGCTATCCTATTGACTTGTAACTGCTGAAGTCCACGATGATATATGAAGTTGTTGGCTTATTGTTGGAATTTGAATCATGCTACAATTTTTGTTAACTTGTACCTATTGGAAATGAGATTATAAGTGCATGTTTTGTAGCGATATAATCCATCTTAGCAAACATGCCATGAATGTTTGGAAAACGTTCTTGTGAAAATCATGAGGTGTTTCTATTTAAGTTTTATTTTCCTTCTCTATTCCAGTCCTTGTTTCAATGTTTCTTGTACCTTTAATTCATAATTAATTGACTGGATAGTAGGGTCTAAAACTGATATGTAGCCCCAACCTGTCCCTTCTTGGGATTCCATTTGATTGTCAACTATGGGAGAAAATGAAATCGTCGCATTTGGCCTGGGGCTCATTTTCGAAGCCAATTTGCCAAGCTCGAGGATATGTGAAGTTCAAGCTCATTAGGTTCAACAGCAAAACTAGATTTCAAAACCGTGTTGCTCTTTCCATGCGTTTCCCACCTATCCAAGCTCCGACTGCAGGTATATCGTGATTAAGTGTAAATTTTATTTTGACATTCTTTGGCAATTGTTATAAAGAGAACAATGCCTGGAAGAATTAGTCCATTTCAATCATCTCTCTATTTTTCTTTATTAGTAACTTCGATAAAACTATTGATTGTGCAATAAATATTTGGTCTTTTATCTGGGAAACGATAGGCAAATAAGCATATAGATGTTCTTTCTAGCTGATTCGACTAATTTTTAAATAATAGCATAATTCTATAATATGTTACAAAAAAACTCCACCCACAAGGGGTAGAATGCTAATCATTCATATTGAAAGCCCATCACTTTGCAATAGCTACATTTATGTATTTTGGGCAAATAATTTTTAGCTTATCCTACACTACTGAAGCCAGTATTCATTCTTCCAAAATGATTACAACCCTGCTATATGCATTGCTGCCAAAGCAAACTCCACCTTCCAATATCCATGGATATTATAAAACCCCATCAACTATATGATACAAGCGGATTCAGACATCTAATCGACAAATGTCTGAAACTGCTAGTGCTAAGTTGATGCACAAGCTCACAAATGAATCACAGAATCAATCCATGTTCAACTCTGCCTGAGTCAATTGTCTGATTCAACTGCTCCTCGTTTAATGAGGAAGATTGCACATGATTAAATCCATTGAGCTTAACTGATCCAACAGGTCATCTTTAATCCTTGTTGGAGCATATGAAGTTGACGGGCAGCTCTTCTGAAACAGCCTGCTGTTGAAGCAATTCCATACGCCTCAAAGAAGGCACATCACCCTGACAATATCTTCGCCACATATTCCTGTATGTTGATTCCAGACTTTGAATAAATTTTGGCCCCTCACAAAGAGGAGAATTTAACATGAGATCTCGCAGTCCCATTCTCAACTTTGAGAGGGCAGTAACATCCGATGCCAATTGTACTGCTAGCTGCACATATTCATCTTCATTCTTGGCAACCAGGTTGCTCAATCCTGTAATGCAATGACATAAGACACCATCATGTATTTACCAAATTAACCAGGAGCTCATGTGCAAGCTTCACTTAAACAGTGCTATAAGAGACGCGCATCCATGTTCTATCATCATCAGAAACATTCAAGACATTAAATGATTGCCAGTACAGGAGAAAATACATACCAACCATGGTCAGAAGACTCGCTCCAACATTATGCGCATGTACCAAACCTCCCATAGTGACACATGGAACACCCATAAATAGAGATTCACAAGTGGTAGTAGTTCCCGCATAAGGAAAGGTATCCAAGCTACAGAGATTAACAATATTCATATTAGTCAAATTCCAAGTTCAACAACCACCTCAATATAAAATGTGTTTCTGCCAGCAATCTGAACAAACATGTAACAAGAAACACAAGAATCCACTAATAAAGAATCAATAGCGTGTCTAAGAACTATCATAAGGAACTTGTGTACATCATGTACGATATCGTGTCAGTCTCACAAACATGTTCTTTTCCACATGCATATAGACTGACCCATAAACACAGCATATCTCACTTGATAGTCCATGGAAAACACAAATGTAACCCTATGACCTACCACTTGTAGAGAGAGCAAATTTGGCAAGCAATAAGCACTTAAAATACAATTCAAGTGCACCATTTCTCATGCCGAGGAAAAGGTGCTGAATCTAAACAAAATAACAGAGGGATCCAAATTAGACCTAAATGGAAAAAACATGTAAAATGTTCTTCAAAACCTAGGATTAAGGGCATTATGGCAAATACAATATAGTCAAGGGACTAGTTACCCCAAGAAAATGGGACAAACACTTACCTAATGTCCATCAAAGAATATGCGTGCATATGATCATGGTTTAGAAGAATCAGAGGCAGGAGATCAACACGCTGTGATTCCAATCCCAACTGCTCCAGTGTTGAAAGAAACTGCTTTCTCACACTATCACAGCTGAATGGCTTACACTTTACAATAAGTCGAGAATTAGGAATTGTACATAGAATCCTTGCCCAAACTTGCAGTACTGTAGGTGTGATCTGATGACAATAAAATCCAAAGGAAGAATAAGAACCAACAGAATCATTACTACAATAATTATGGCACACTATTTGTAGATATTAATTCCACTGTTATCAGTACCTTCGCTAGATTGTTAAAGCTACCAAAAGTAATAAAGCCATTGGATAGAGCAGGAGTTAGAGACACAGGCCCTGCTTCAGGCGAAGGTGTGTAACAAAGGAAAGACCCTGATAATCGAACTAACTCCTCAACATGCCTGCCATTAATAGAGGAGATTAGAGAAGCACAGAACTTGTTGTTCAAGTTATGCTATATTCCAGCTTTTAGTATAAAATAATAACCGCACCAATATTTCAAACAAAAGGGTAGTATGCCTTACTTCTGTTTGGTATCAGGAGGGTCAGCCAATGAATCTGTGATTCTGTAATCAATGGTTGGCAAACCTGTTGTATTGGGGTAGCCAATCCAAGTCACCTATCGTAGACCCAAGTCAAAAAGATCAGGTAGAAGAAGAGAACATTGGCAACAACAAATCCACCATGCCAACAGCCGGAAAAAGTTGATTAATTGGTTTTATGATCACTATCTTAGAGAATGTTCAGGATAGTTAGAGCACAAAATTTAGTAGTGTCTTATAAATGCCTAGGAATTAAATGAAATTCACCAGGTTACGAATAACTTGTACATTATTGACTCTATTACACACTGCAGAGCAAGGAATGAATATCGTCACAAAAAACATTGACATTGAATAAAGTAGTTTTGGAATGAAAAACCAATCAGCTATTGGGTAGCATGTGCATTCAAATACAAAAGCAGTGACTTGGGTAGAATGTGGCCCTCTCAGCAATTTGCTTCACAAAAATTAGGCAATGGTCCTAACAAACGTGAAACAAGAAAAACTCTGTTTTTGTAGATATCAAGATTTTAAAACCGCGATCCGGTTGTATAATCCTACGACCAGGAATGACCAAAACGATCTGGATCGAGTCTAGAATCGCAATCTTCTAGGATTTCTATTAGGATCAATTCCAAATCGTTAGGATTGGCGATCGTGCTATCTGGACAATCTAGATAATAATATGTTTAGGCTGTAATTTTTTTTATTTTCAAAATGCAATAAATTGGGCTAGGGTGCTGGGCTTATTTATTTCACTAATGGGCTGGTTTCTTTTGGATAAGTAACATAATAGAGTCCAACTCCAAAAGGTAGAAAGGAAAAATAAAGAACGTCAAACAACAATGTAAAATCCCTAACTCAAATCCCAAAGCAGCGATTTCGCATTCAACTCATAGTTTTGCCTCTCAATTCTCATGGACACGTTCATCTCTCAAATTTGACAAAAAGAAAAATACATTATTGTGGATCCTTATAAGTAGTTGAAATTGTGTTTTTATTAGTTGGTTTAGGTTAATTATGGACTTGTAGTTAATAATTTGTTCTTAGACCTTTTTATATTATTTTAATATTTAAATTGTCATTATTTAGTAGAATCTTATGATCCTCAATCCGACCCGCAAGTCCCTTCCACCGATCTGTGACAGATACTGACAACCTTAGTATATACAAACTTTAACATTCAGCAGAGTAAAGAAATATCCAAACATTAAACTATCAAAACATGTCACATGCCAGGTAATGTCTGACTCCACAATAAATATTCGAAAACAATTCACTACAAAAGAATTTTACTGGTACTTCCATTAACAATTAGCTTAAACTTTCTGCTGATAAACTTGCAAACACAAAATTTGGAATAGAGGTAAAAAGTTGCAAGTTTTCAACCCAACAAGGAACCACATTTCACAAGCCCAGACTATAACAATTTAATCGTTTGACCATGATAATTACAGGGGCAAGAGAAAAATCCTTACACCTATTAATTTTTGGGAAAATCAATTTATTTTGAAAGTTTAAATGATTAAATAGCACAAACAAGCAAACATAGCTGTGGCATCATGAAAAGCTATGCTCACCATGTATATATGAAAATTATGATCCACAGTTATCAATATTCCCATTGAGATTGAATTCTTTCCCTATTAAGGAAATACTGCAATGCAGGTGCTAACTTTTCACATAAAGAAAATACTAAAACATGAATGCCGACATTAATATGAAGAAAAATTATCCGACCAATATGACAGTTTGTTTTGCCTCAGAAATACCTGAATAGGTGCAGGTCGGCTAGCCATTGTTCCCAACTTATTGTTCGCAGTATGACCGGTAAGCTCCACCAAGATATCAATCTTATCTTCTCTAACCATACTGGCAACCTTTTTCTCATCAATCCCATAGATATCCCTCCATATCCCACCTTTTTTCAGCACTCTGTCTCGAAACCTGTTTGTTTTTGCATCAGCCTGCCACATAATACAGAAAACACTTTGTGAGTAATTTTAGCATAGGGCTATGGAGTTGGTTTTGGACAGATACGGCCTGGATGTATACATTTACCAAATACGCATTGGGAAAGACATTGCAACAGCCAGGAAATAAAAATTTGCCAGCAACATATAGACAGCAGTTTACTTAACTAAACAGTCCAGAAGACAGTGGCGGGTTTAGGCAGGGAGTAGTAATGCAATTATACCTTCACCACTGAGGAATACGCAACCACCTTATAATTTGTGTAGTCATGATGGATGAGGGGTGCTTCGATGAAATATGACACAGAATGAGTAAAATAATCGGGGGACACGTATCCAATAACTAGTGACCTTTCTGGATCTTTTGGGTTGTCCCACGAAGTATATTGTGGAAATAACCTCATAAAGCGCCTGCCCCAGTCTCTGCAAGTGTACATTTCAAATCAGGACAAGTCCTAAAACCAGTTAAAATGCATGACGTACTGTAAGTACCGACAACCTAGCTGGAAAAGATCAGAAATGATAAATACCAAGATTATTGCAATAAATCAGGACTTTAACAATAGTCTTTTGGTATTATTTCAAAAGAGAATGTAAATGAATGACAGTTTTTTGGTACATGTTTCATTTAGTTTGGTTATATCAAAAAGGGAAGCATATTCCGTTCGTTCATTTTTCTCTAGTTTCATTCAAACCATCCAGTTTAATTCAAGACGTATACTCAGCTATCTTTGAGACAGAATATTGACCGGTGCTAAGAAAATGATAAGTTGATAACTAGTTAGAGCTTCAGAAAATTTGGTTCATAAATATAAATATAAATATGCATATCCACATGCAAGACACACTCCGATAGACACTTTCAATGTCATTAAACCTAAGCCGATAGAACATAACTCAAGGCTTGATCGAGCACCATTTTTTGTGTAAAATATATTTTGGAATAATAGATTGATGAAGAATGTGTGATTAAAAATGAAAGAAAAAGTTTTTGGGTTGGGTGTAATATTATTTTATTGAAGAATGTGTGGTTGAAAAGATGAGAGAAAAATGTATTTTGAAAAAAAATGGGAATCAAACAAGGTCTCAATATGAATTTACCCCCCCTCCTCTCTCACGTGCATACATTACAATCCCACGATGATTAGCAATAATTTAGCACCCAAAATATTGGGAAACGAGAAGCGCCATATACAAATAATTGAAAGAATGCAAATTGTATGCATAACGGTAGTAAGCTGGACCTGTGTGTCTCATATAATTTATCATCAGCTCCGCCATTTATGTAATTCATCGCAAGCAACCGATTCTGCAAGATATTGTCAGCGGAGTAGATCAGCAAGGAGAAGAATGCAGCCCAACATCTATCCAACCAGAGAATAATTTGAGCAAAACACTCAAAACATATCCATCCAACAGTATCAGAAAACATTTTATAATGTTAGAAGGTCCCAGGATATGTTAAAAATTCAGCCCTAACCACCTAGAGAAGAGGAAAACAGACAGAACTTTACCAAGACTAATGAACTATGGAGATTTAAGATCCAAAAGGTTATAAAAGAGGCCAAAATCTTATTTCTCACGGAAAGCTCAACTCCCTACATCATGTTCTAGTACTACCATTTCACAGTTCAAATATCAGTATATACAATGTGTATCACTGATGCAGTGACCACACACATCATTTTGCAGCAGCACCTTCAAAAAATGTAGTGAACACAATATATTTCAGCACAAGTCAATGCAAGACAATGTTTCGAGAAAGAGGTGGGGGATAAAGAAAATTTGAAAGCTTAAACAATGACCAGTACTCAATACTCACAAATTATGAGAATCAATACCTGGCCTGCATTGCGAGAATCAGGATCAATTTTAAGGCACTGCTCATATGCTTCAATGGCCAGAGATATATTTCCAGCATCTCTGTAGAGAACGCCTACACAAAAAAAAATAAGAACTTCAACTTATAATTAGACTCCAACATGGTTACCAAATAAAAAGGAATTACAAACACAAATTCCAAAACAAACACAGAAGATTATTCCAAATTTCAAGCATGGGCATATAAAATAAAGAGCTAACAGAAAACTCAGAAGTTAAGTTGGCAACCCAACCCAAAATAGAAGGCATGAAATGTGAGAAATGATTATAAAAAATGTACATGTTGGTCAGCCTCTTACTGATACTTCATGGATGATAAGTTGATATGCACAAAAATTAATTCTTTACTTAAGCAAGTTACTCTTTTATACTACAAATTAGGTTAAAAGAAACCCATAGTTAACAAAGATTTTGTTTTTTATATTGATAAGAAAATGTCACGAGAAAAAGAAGTTCGACAACATTGTCAACTAGCATAATGGAATAAAATAAAATAATAGCCCATATTCCCAGAAAAACTCAGATAAAAGAATAATAACGATATTAACAACAGCCTAAACACATTTTGGTCTAATACAATGGATAATCACTACAGGGATGGACACACGTACGTGCATGTGTGTGTGTGTGTGAGAGAGAGAGAGAGAGAGACCTAAATTATTATATGCTTCCGCATATGTAGGATTTGCAGCAATAGCTTTCTCGATCATGCTTGCAGCTGCATCCATTTTACCCTGTGCTAAGTAACGAAAGCAATGAGTTACTATCCGAGTTGGCGAGTCATGTGACCATTTCAAAAAACTGCGAAGGGCTACTGGTGTTAAACCTGGACAGTGTAAACTACTCCAAGATTGTTTAATGACTGAGAGAAATTAGGTTTGATTGATAAAGCCATCTGCAAAGAATATTATATAGATAAGAAATAATAAGTAATTTATTTGGTCAATAGAGAAACAAGCACCAAACTTGCCTGATAACATTCTACAGCTTTATCAAGGTTGTCCCGATCCTTGTAGATCACTCCTAAATTGTTACATGCCTCTGCACAATGGGGATTGAAGTGGAATGCAAGTTCATAAAATACAATGGCCTGCATAAACAGGATGTTATTCCAACAAAAGGAAAACAGCGACGCACATCACAGAAAAGATGAAACAAGAACGGATAAGAAATATCCTTCTAGCAATACGATTGGCAGTCTGCAATAGAACTAGAGAGTTTGATGAAAATGAGAACATGCACATGATTTTCATCACTCATCACCAATTACCATGTCAAAATTCAGCATTTCCCCATAAGCAACCCCTAAGTTATACATGGCATCAGCATAGTGCCAATTATAATACAAAGCTTTCTCATAATATGCCATGCCCTGGTGAATGTCACCCTCCAATTTGACCTGAACGAGAGCATATACCAAGTCAGTAATGATGTAAGCACATAAGATTATTATTTATGATCACATAGAGTGCAGGAAAAGATTAGTCTGCATACAATTCTTAATATTTTTCTCCATTTTAGTATGGCTGAACAACAAAATCTCAAACCAGCAAAACCGAACCAAACCATTGGTTTGAATCTGCATGGACCCGTCAATGTTTCAGTTTTGAACTGAACCAATCCACTTAGAAACAGTTTAATTTATGTTTCAATACTTAAAAACCGTTTGAACCCAAACCGAATGATAATAATTAAAAAAAAACCCTACTTAGTACAAAAAAATATGATTCTAGTATAAAAAAGTAGGATTCATTAAATCCCTCAAATTCATTATTCACTATATGATCCAAATGGTTTGGGTCACTTGAGAGTAATAAGGCTTAGATTGTGTTGATATAGGTGTATTTTGTTGTTTGATTTTTTTAAAGTGAACTTTGTTCATTGTTAAGGTTAAACTTTGTATTTTCTAGAGATTTAAGCTTGCATTAATATTTAATATATTGTAATATCCTCTTTTAGAAAGTTACAAATTTTAGACAAATATTTATGTTGTATCTTCCTTGAAAAGCTTTGCTTGTAGCCAGGTAAACCATGATTTGAAATCATACAGAACCACAGAAAATGATTTGGTTTAATATGATTTAGAAATTGAAATGATTGTTTTTGGTTTGGAAAGATTTCATATCATTTTAAATGGTTTGGTTTGAAAATAGACTAAAGACCACCCAAACTGAACTGTGTTCACCTGTAGTTTTCGAACATGGTTACTATATATTGTAAGTAACTAACTCTATTTCTCCAAACAGAACTAAATAATAACCAAAAATTTTCTTCCTATTTTCAGTATCATCTTCAATATTGACAAATGACCCAAGCCAAGAAGTTGGAAATGACAAAAAACTTGCAATTTTTTATGGTCAAAGTATTAGAACTCGTGATCGCTATGTTTAAGCATTTTAAGAAAATGGAACATAAGACTAAGGTTCGATGGAAAGGGATAACGAATAAATTCTTAATGACAACGTCTTAGAAACTAATAACTTCACAAACTATCTATGCTAGTTTCACAGAAAGTATAAATGAGCTGGAAAACTGAAGTGTGGAAAACCACCTTTGTGCCTAAATCAGTCAAGGCAATTGCCATGTTATTTTTCGCAATCTCAAAGTTTGGAGATACGGCCAGACACCTGTATATGAGCAGAAGAGGCAAGACCATATAGCATGAGGTGGAGGATAATGTACCAACCAGTATATTGACACGAAATGTGGAGGGAGAGGGAGGGAGGGGGGAGAGCAAGAGGTGGAAGATAAGCACCTCTCATAGCAGGCAATTGCAGACTCCAAATCCCCACGATTTTTGTAGATAACACCCATGTTGCAGTATGCTTCAGCATACATAGGTCTCTCTAATGCAGCCTTTTCATAGCAATTTAGGGCCGTGTCATATTGCATCATTTCGGAATAGACAACACCAAGATTATAGTAAGCAGGCTGCAAATACAAAGCCAACGGATCATAATTTGAAGACCCAAATAACAAAATTAAAGTGATGCCAAAACTAAACAAAGAACAAGAAGTTACAGCATAATGTGAATCGATCTTGATAGCTTCATAATACTTCTGGATGCCCTCCTGTGTGTTACCAGCAAGCTTTAAGCTGGTTCCAAGATCTGTCAATACAATAGCCAAGCATTCTGCTGCCAGTTTGTAAGAAGGGTCTGCCTTTAGAGCTTTCTGGTACGACTATATCAAATGCAATCCAATAGATATGAATCTTAATACATCATAAAGGCAAAAATGTATGTTAATCAACAGTTTAAGTTCCAAGTAAGCTCTAAATACTAAGACTGCGGCATAAAGCTTGTCACAGGTTAAACTTGAGATAACTGATAAATGAACATCTACATGACTACATCACAACACCATTTAGGAGCTCCATATAACATGAACAGAGAAAAAAGTAAACCAAGAATGCCGATCACTGGATCAGCATCTACCAAGTTAGTATTTACATTTACAAGTCTCAAGTTGAAGATACTCATTTATTATCATGCAAGTTTGCTCCCCAATATCAAAGCACACAATGATCTCTCTATCATCCATTTAAGATATGCATGTTTTACACTCAAAATTTATTGCACTAATTTCATTCTCACAAGAAGTAACAGAAAATTTCAAGGGACTGATCAAGACAAGTACTATGTCCTATGGGCCCAAAGAGGTGTAAGACAGTATGTCATATTGATTCACCTTTCCAAGATAATGTCATTATTGGACAATACAAAAAGTTGAACATCACATTATGGTTCAAGCGAACTCCCCTGTAAAGCATAAAGAAAAGGATCGGGTTTTCATAGGTCTTAACAAGTTAACATACAGGAAAATTAGAAGAGGGCAAATCAGTAAAAAAATGAATGCACCAAGTGCTGATTTATAATCCAAACTCCTCACAAATTTTACACAAAAGTGCAGACAACATTGCCCTGTGTACTTAACAAAATTCTAACGCTTTATTATGTTATTTTTGTTTTTAATTAAAATATATATGCAACAAAAGATGCCGAAACTTGCAGAATTTTCTCGTTAAAGAGAAAATGCTTGCAGTGGATATTTTTTTAACAAGAATAAAAGTAAAGATAATAAGATGAACCAAAAGAATAATATTGGCAAAAATCAGAATCTGCTTTAATCGTTGGAAAAGTTAACCATTTTAGATCAGAATAATATCATAATTACATTATAGCAGCAATGATACCGCTGCAAGCATACCTCAGCCGCCTCCACCAAGAGACCCTCGTCTTTATACAAAATACCACAATGTGTGAGAGCACAAGCATTTTGCGGTTCCAATTTGATGGCTTCTGAAAAACTCTCCTGAGCAAGCCTCCCCATGTTCTGCATCTGGAGGCAAATCCCTTTGCCTATGTGAGCTTCAACATTTTTAAAATCCTTCTCCAATACATTCTCGTAGATAGCAAGTGCATCCACAAACTTATTCCTTGAGCGGAGAATGTTGGCATAGGCCACATCATCTGTCCCTTTGAAACTCTTCTCCATAGGACTTATGCACCCTGGAGAACTTCTGTTCCCAGATGAAAGCTGCCCTCCATTTGAGGAAACTAGATCATCAACTGAGTCTCTTTCTTTTTCTTTTCCATTGCCAATATCCTTTTCTGTCCTCGCCATCTAATCTATTCAAAAACTCAGAATCCTGAAACAAAATCATCAACAGTAAGAATACTGACAGCCATGTACTTGTATCAAATTTGCTTCTTATTTCAAACACAAATACAATTTCAAACATAAATAATAGATAGAAGTCTCTAGAAATATTAAATTTATCATATCATTACCAAATCTAGTACTGCATCAACCACATTTTGGATTAGATATGATTGATAGCTAACCCAGAAGTAATTAGGAAAGAGAAAAGGCTACCTTCATGTACAAAAATGCTGTAACATTTTAAAACCACGTTCCTTAACTAAGACTAACTTTTTTTCGGCTATGACATCTTTTTTATAGTTTTTGGTGTTTGGTTGAGTTAAAACATATCCATTAGAGGAAAATGACTTCAAGATTTCACCAAAAACCTATAAATTTTCAACTCATAACCATGATTTTTAAATCCGTCGCCATCATGGCCACTACCAACAGCTATCACCACCTCCATCATCACTATAGCTATCCCCTGCTCCAACAGGTTTTAGCCATTGTCATCATCACCAGACACCACCATAATCAAAAAGACAAAAACCACGTTGCCACCACCATACACAACTTACACCCCTGCCCTCCCACCCAGGCCACAGCACCCTCTTTTCCCCCTGTTCTTCGTGAGGAGAAAAAAAATGCTCTTTCAAAACCACTAGTGGTTAAAACTAAAACCAATCTAGGTGGAAGTTTTGTTTACCAACTATTTATCCAATGAATGAAAATGCACCCCAACTCAATGAACAATAAGTTGGTAGACCTCACTGCCATCTAAGGTTGTTGTGATGCTAAATAGCATTACACTTTTAGTTAAAACCATCTAGGTGGCAAATCGGTTTACCAACTCATTATCCAATGAACGAAAATGCATTCTAACTCAATGGACAATAAGTTGGTAACCTCACTGCTATCTAAGGTGGCAACGGCGATACATAGCATTACTCTTTGAATTTCAAAGTGCGATGTTATTTAGCACCACTGATGCTAATCACCAATCTAAGTGGCATTCAAGTGTCATTAATTAATATATCATCATAAAAGTAAGGATATGAGTCCCATTTAAGATGTACTATCATTTGAGGATGCATAGGCCAGTTTTATAACACCAGTGGTGCTACAAAGCATTATTCTTTTTTAAATGTAAATATGCTAGGAAGCAAATGCTTCACAAAGTTGCTCATCGTTGAACTAAGCAACGACCACTTGCTTCACTCATCAGCAGTGCTCCTCTCCTAATATTGTACTGCTCATGAAGTAAAAATGAGAAGAATGATACTTTTCATCTCTAGTAAAAATAAGATGAACACCAATTCATGTGGTAGTGAGATCACTGTCACATTATCCAATAAAGCTAAAGGCATTTATATTCATTGGATAATATGGCATTGACCTATATACATCTCTTCTCTTTATATTTGAATAACCCCAACTCCGACAATCTCCCATTTGTTCAAATATAAAAGAGACAAAATCTAGTATAAATGGTGTTTACGCATAGAATACGGTATCTTTCGATTTGAACTTTAATTTAGCATAAGTTTCACAAAATATTATCAAAATCCCAAGTAGCTAAAAGCTTTGAACCAGCAATTCCTTATGATAGTAAGAGTGACACCACATACAAACATACTTATGTTCTTTGTTCCACATAGTTCTTGCTTAGCGTGTTTAATGGCCATGCATTTAATCCTTTTCGTGAACTTGTCAAATAGAAAGTCCACTTTTTTTTTTTTTTTTTTGAAAAGGTACCACCTCGAAGTTCATATCAGTAAAATTCTTTTAATATCTTTGTTTCTTTAGAGATATCCATTCCTCTCACTATAAAAATCAGCACTTAAACATCTTAGTTACGACATTTTTAAATAAAGTGCTGAAGTATTCATTTATTGAAATACTTATTATTACCCTTTGAATTTAAAATTACTCAATTTGTAATGTTAGGTAAGGTTATTTTCATTGGTAGACTTTTATAAAGGAGTTTTAGGCCCATCTCTTGATGTTAGTCTTATGAACTCTAGTAAGAGGCTTATCGTTATTTAGACTTCACACATTTGAATTAAATAAATCCACTATAGACTAATTTCTTCACACACCCATGTTTTAAACTAATATGTCTAGACTTCCTTTCTTGTCAAACTTGTGATTTTATAATGTTAGTCCATAATGTGACTCAAAACACTTTATATTGGCAATCTCCATTGATTTTTCACTAGAAAATATCTCTACAATAGCTATAGACAGGACAAAATTAATGTTAACTCATGAGCATTTAAACTAATGGAAATACCTTATTTTTTTAGTCCCAACCAACCTCGTTCATGATTTATAACTCCTCGTAATCCTACTAACTATTTGCCATAGAGCAGATTAATAACATAAGTTTCATCATCAAGTGTAACGAGTTCTACCATTAAATTTTGTTAGACAATAATCAACTCTGCGAACTAGATTCCCTTTCCGTATTGGCAATTCAAACACAGTTATTCCAGCCAGTACATATGGATGGCAAAATACTCCGCCCCCGTCCCTCATTGCCCCACCCCATCAAGTAATCATGATAAGAATGAAGAACATGGTCCCAATCCCGAATTCCCCAGGATCACCCTTAGCCTTTTTATTTTATTTTTACTTTTTTAAAATTCAAATCTCAACTTAAATAATAAAAAATATTATAAAAAAAAGTAAATGGGCATAATTTTAATCCGCCGAAAGGGTAATTATATTCACACCACTATTTTTATTAGTAGTAACACATTCTAATTTTACTTAAAGCCCTCAACCATTGCTCATTGTAAAACTTTTGACCATACTTCTTTTTCGTCGAATAATCATCTTCAAAATTCTATTAATTAGCAAATCTTGTCTTTGACGTGGTTTCAGTTAAACTAATTTTTTCGTGTGTGCTTAAAATAAGGAAAATTATTTTGCCTCACTTTTGCGTTTATTATTTTTTGCTAATTAATAAAATGTAGAACGAGAATGCTTAAAAAAAATACAGTTAAGGACGTAAGGATTGCAGTAAGCAAAAATTGAGGATCTTAAATGAAATTAAAATGTGGTGTAACAAATAAAAATGTAGTGTGACCCTCCCCCGAAATCCCCGAACGCCCGTAGCCATCCCTACTTGTACAGCGACATTGAGAATTAAAAAAAAAAAAGTTGAAAGCATCAATTAAAAATTTAAAACCACAACTAGTAGACACATGTTCTTCAAAAGCATCAATTTTCAAACGACTAATAAAAAAGCACCCTTTAAAGCATTAATTGAATTTTCAAAAATTAAAACTAACTCCAATTTCAAGAAGAAATTAAAAACAATATACGGTTGAATTTACCGTTCACCGAGGAATCGCCAAAAAAATTGAAGTTTAAAGTCGTTGTACACAGAGATTTGGAGACCATATTCAAAGTTCGGAGGAGGAATTTGGGAGGCTATAGTTAGTGTCGATGTGCTGAGAAATAACGTGGGAAAGGTTTGGTAGAAGAGAGATTTGCGAGGCGATAGTATTTATGCATAACGTCACAGGAGGTTTGGTTGAAGAGACTAACATTTGGCCCCTTTTGTTGCATTTAAAAATTTAAATTAATTATATTTTTATAATTTTTGTTAATTTTTCAAGAAAATATTTTATCAATTTTTATTAATATTGATTAAAAAATTAATTTTTAGTTACATAATGGACATGATAAGAATATGGAATAACTTTTTTTTTTTTTTTTTTATATCGCATTTATTACATAATCTCAATAATTTTTTTTTCGTAAAAAATCTAAAGAATACTTCCTACAGAATCCACCTCGAAAAAAATAATCTAAAGAATACTTCCTACAGAATCCACCTGGTCACTTTTCCTTAGACCACCCAATGTGACTTTGCCTGTGTTTTTCTAAATTTCAGGTGATGTCGCATTGTCCCAAAATATAACGCAAAGAGGGTGTTGGATGGGGACTAAAATTAGATTTTTAATGGATTGTGATAGAAGTTTTTGAAATGTGTGGTTGAAAAGATGTGGGACCCATAAAAGATGTGGCTGATATTGATTGTTTGACTTTAAATTAGGTTAAAATCAGATTTTAATCCGATTCAAACATGCCCAAAATTTATTTCATCCCAAAATCTAGCTAGTACTTGTCCGTGGATTCATAGAGACCTAACCCATGCCCCCAGTCACGCACCAAATTTTTAGCACCTACAGAATAAATGGCTCTATTGAGTTTAAGGTGGGATGAACACACAAGTCGTTAATCTTGTAATTCGAAAGTGATAATCTTGAATCAATGATTCAGTTCCATGTGAACTTGTTAATGTTGTGATTTTAAATTCAATCATGCTACATGTACAATAATGGTTGACAATCATGATTTGACATCATCACATTCATCTATTTTAAAAAAATTCAAGATCTGTTTTTTAAATCAACTATCTAGATTTTACTACTTTAAATATTGTCAACTATCATTCTACAATAGATTAATTCTTTTAAATTAAATCTAGACATTTATAAACCGTACGATTTCGATATTCAAAAATTGTTTGAAAACATAATGAATTGTTTGCACGATAAAAAAAATAAAAATAAAAAGTGTATGCACAGTAAGCTAGGACATTGAACAAAACATGGCATATGCATGTTGTAGAGTCACTGAACATGCCAATTCATGTGTTTTTGTGTCTTGGCCAAATTCTCAACTCTTGAAAGTTCACTTTGCACTTGATGTTTTTGATGATTATTTAGGACATCTAGAGATATACTCATTTTTTTTATTAGAGATGACAACGAGGCGGGTGTGAGGCGGATTGACATTCTGATCTCATCTTGTCAAGTATTTTTGTTATATTCCCTCTCTCCATACCTGATTAAAGCGGGGTATAATCCTTGCCTCATTTATCGCTCCATTTTTTTAAATTTACTTTTATTTTTTATATTTTTAGTTAGTAGATATTATTATTATTATTATTTTCTAGTTGTTAAGAACAATTTATGTTCTCTTTAAAAATGATGATAAATTTTTATTTTTATTTGATAAAAATTTAAAACTTAAAATTAAGGACAGCGACTATGATTCTCGTACCACTTCGGGACAATGACTTCCGCCTCATGCTCGCCTTGTTTACCCGGGGCGGGGCGAATATCGTGTTGAACGATTTTTTTATCATCCCTATTTTTTATGTGCATTTTCTAAGGCTCATTTTTTCATTGAATCTACAATTTTTATCAAATTTTTAACTACATATTTTGTTAATTTTTATCAAAATATACTAAAAACTTAATTTTAATCTAAATCAAATAGGGGTTAACGATCTTGATCAAAGCCCAATTTACTACCTTGAAGAACTGTCGTCCAACCAATGAACCGTTGTTCATTGTCAAGCAAGCAGCTGGATATAGGGCGAGTTAAATAAGCCTCGCTTTTGCGCACTCTGTCTTATTGCAGCTCGATAGATGGTGCTAAGTTCTTAATCGGGGCATCTGCTTTAGGGAGCATAGCTATCCCCATTATTCCGAGGCAGGCTGATTTGATTGGGGACTGGAGCTGTGTTCATTAAATTTACACAGTTCTTTATTTTCGTCTGTATTATTCTATGTTACCATCGAGCTAGCCTTGACGATGAATGAAGGATTTGGAAATGAAATTCATTTAAGTCTGGTATCTATCTCCAAAAATCTTGAGGGGTTGCTCAATTGATCAGACTTGGATTTACTCTCCAATGGTTATCAGTTCGAGTCCCCTCAGGACCACTGAGGGAAGTACCGACTATAAACTTCAGAGTCCCGTAAGATTAATCGAGGTGTGCGCAAGCTGACCAGTACATCCACGATTATTAAAAAAAAATAAAAAAGATCTTCAAACATTGGAATGGTTCAAAGATGTTACACACAGAAGTTTAGCACAAGGGAAAAATAAAAGGAGAATTTCTCACCATCATAAAGCCCAAGCAAATTCTCTCTCAATATAGATTTTTATACTTGTAGTTCAGTTATAGTATACGAAAAATATGGTTTCAAATAATTATAAATCGGGTTACTGATTTGGTATGCTATATTTGATTGGATAAGGATATTTGTATCTAAAATATTCTATCGAATTGTTTACTCATGAAGCAAAGCATATACTTGGTGTGACTATCGTACCTCAGAAGCAACCCCCTCAAATGCACGCGAGCCCTGCGAGAATAAAAAAATCTCAAAATGTGATTCCCACCCCCCTTATTGTGAGTAGACGGTAAGAAATTATGTAGAAAAATTCGATACATGTATCATAGTCCTATTTGATTTGTGTCGAGGAACGAAAAAGAAAACTACATTCTTAGATTTTTATTTATTTATTATTATTATTTTTGGCACCGATTAATAGTGTTTAATTATCAGTTTGTAACTTCAAATCTCAAGCAAAAGTTCATGGAAGAAAAATGACAAAGGACAGAAGCAGGAAATAAAAGGAAAAGCAGAAGAAATAAAACAGAGGGAAATATGATCGATCATCAGTAGGAAAAGAGATTCACATCTACAACCTTAGCAAGTTGTGTTTCGATGTGTCCTAAGATTTTTTCCATTGATCATCATCTGATCAAAAATTAAAAAAATAGTTTCAAGAATTAAGAGAAAAACCAATTTTAGTGCAAGCAAAATAGAAGGCAGATCGATTGAACATCCGCAAAATTGCGACTCTAGCAGATGAGATTTTCGAGCTTTTTGATGCAAAAATATGCGTATGCATACACAATGGATTCAAGTATTAGATCAGAGACAAGAAGGAGAAAGTAAAGACGAAATAACAAATGAGCTAATAAAAAAGGCGTGGAAAATAGCAATA